>CABFWO010005706.1:0-10606 GCA_902155825.1 Timema genevievae | reverse complement strand
TACCTGCTTGTTTGCAGTCAGCACTTGTCCCTACACTGTTCCCTCCGTTACTCAAAACTCACAGTTTAACATCCAAACACAATAGCTTATAGTCACCAACATATATGCATATCTACAAAACAAAACTACCATACACATTAAAGATTTACACTTTTCTTCATTCAGCTAAAGCCGGCTTAAAATGTCATTGTTTGTGCTCTGTTCCGGGCTGGGTATTGACGTACTTCATCTGTGTCGACGTCCACTGCATTATTGTGGAGACCCTGTGGAATTTCCACAAGCTGCCAGCATTCACACGTGGGATTGATGCCAGTTGCTTGAGATTCAAAAGAAGTGTCATCTGTCGTCACCAGCCTTGTATCTTCACCTTTATTCTGACCAACCGGTGACGGGTCAACCTCTTCACCAACCCTAAACTTCTATAGTGGTACTTTAGATATTATTTGAGTTTTCCCAGCTGTATAATCAGGACATTGCTGGGCCCACACTGTGGTGTCTCGATGGACATCCAGCCAATAGAAACACGAGCGAACCTTTTCCACTGTCTTGTGAATACCCAAGTGACCTCCAGTGGGTGTGTCATGAGGACTGCTTAGAATTTCTGTTTTAAGTACTCGTGGGACAATCAGCTGAAGTCTATGGGTATTTCCAACTTCTTCAAACGTCGATAAAGAACATCTTGCTTAAGTTCTTATTGGTCCCACTGGGCACATAAACTCGTGGTGGTTCTTCCAAGTGCCACGGCATCCTCATGGTGTGGGCGATTGTTAGCCTCTTTCCACTTTATAACAGCAGATCGTTATATCTTCTAACTGTAACTGACGTAACCTACCAGGTGACACAGCAGGCTTTCACCCAGGTGCGGCTAAATATATGGGTGTGACTATTGCGCCTAGGAAAGAAATGGGGGTTGTGAATTTTGTAGCACCCCCACCCTGTAGTTGACTGCAGGGTTTCCACGACTGTGCTTCTGGGTTTAGGGAGCTTATAACTGGCATCACATTGGAATTTTCATCCACACGTTGGCACTGGCGACACGGATTCTTGAAAGTCCGTCAGCGTTACCATGTTTCACACCTGTGCGATGTTCTACCGTATAGTTGAATCGTGATAGACGTTCCAGCCACTAAGCTACTTGCCCTTCAGGTTCTTTAAATTGTGGCACCAGACTAGTGTTCTATGGTCTGTGCGCACACGCACTACCTCACTTCCTTCAAGATAGCAACGAAAGAAGTGGAGACAGTCAACTAGGGCTAACAGTTATCTAAGTGTTGCACAATACTGCCTGTCTTAGTAAGAGGGTGGCTCCAATAAGAAATTACTTTCTCTCCACCATCTTGAACCTGATTAAGTACTGCCCCGATTCCAACTGCGCTTGCATCACAATCCACCAGCCATTCACACTCCAGACGGAGAGACCCTAAAATGGGGGCAGTCACTAATCTTCTTTTTAACTTCTCAAAGGCTGTTTTGCAAGTGGTATCGAACACAAATAATATTCCTTTGTGAGTGATTTGCTGCATAGGTGCAACAATCATAGCAAAGTTGCGGATGTAGCGGCGATAGTATCCGGCTGTTTGCAGGAAAGAGTTCACTTCTTACGAAGTTATGGGTAAGGGCCAAGCTTGAACCTTATTTACTTTCTCTTCTGATGAAGCGATCCCCTGCGCTGATACTCTGTGCCCCAAGAAAGTAATCTGGTCCCGCATAATTTGACATTTCCAAGACTTGATTTTGAGGCCAGCATTGCGTATTCGTGTAAAAACTTGACGCAACCGTTCTACGTGTTGTTTCTCATCCCGACTCCATATTACCACATCATCTAGGTACGCCATGCAGGTTTTCCACTTTATACCTGTTAACACCAAGTCCATGAGGCGTTGGAAGGTAACTGGTGCATTACAGATGCCATAGCTCATTACGTCAAATTCGTAGAGGCCATCTGCTGCAACAAATGCTGTTTTGGGACGATCTTCTGATGCTATCTCGACTTGATGATAGGCGGCTGCCATGTCAAGAGATGAGAACAATGTTGCTCCTAACAAACCCTCAAGTATGTTATCCATACATGGCAATGTCTAGGCATCTTTCACAGTCAGTTCGTTAGGTTTTTGGTATTCACAACAGAAACTAAAGCCACCATCTTTCTTTGCTGTAAGGACTATAGGCGATGGCCATGGTGAGGTAGAGGGACTCACCTTACCTTGTTTCCCTATGTCAATGATGTCCTTACGAAGATATTCCTGGTATTTATAAGCAAAGCGACGTGGATGTTTCTTTGCTGGTTGAGCCTCACTCGTTTCAATTCAATGATATGTTAGGTTTGTACGACCACACTCAGAATCATCTTGTGCTACAATATCCGCAAACTAATTTAATAGCGCTATTGTCTCTACACGCGTAACCTCAGAACACTTATCTTGGGTAAGATCGAACAATACAGTTCCTTGACGATGTTTGATTTGTGATGTGAAGAATAAGCACACAGGAGAAGATTTTTCTTCATCAGGTAGGTGGTGGAAGTGGCTCATTGATGTCCCCCTATACAACACATTCGTGTCTGGTGATGTTTTTAGAAGTCTGAAAGGTACCCTATTTTTGTGAGCTGTGATCAAAATGCAGGTATATAGAATGCCGTATTTTGCTGCTACTTGCAGGTTGGGCTCCAAGCAACCTTCCAACCCTTCAAATTCTGAAGCCACTATTCCGCCGTGTGGTAAGAACAGTTCACTTCTGGAAGGCATGGTGACAGTTTCCGCAAGATTAACATGTGACTCATGTGTTTGAAATAGAGATTTATTAGGGTTTGAATACTTAACATAATGGCATGGAACTTTAACTCCACCGATATTGAGGACGTCCTGAGAAGTAATTATGTCACACTTATGTGCCAATATGAATGACAATCCTAATAGAGCAGACTGGGAAATATCTTTAATTACGAAAAATGTTTGTGTGTACGTAGTATTAGCGAGTATGACGGGTAGGGCTACCCGGCCTAAAACTGATAACTGACGTCCACTTGCATCATGTATTGAGATCGTTGATGAAATAAGTTGATCCTCTGGACTCTTAACGAGTTCCCACAAGTCTTTTCGTATTATGCATTCTGTAGCTGCAGAATAAATGTGAAAATCCAGTTTAATGGAGCGAATAGCTCCAGACGTGTATATCGCAATTGGATTCTCTATCGTAGAAATATCGAGTACCTGATGGGAGGCTGGGTAGGCTAGGTAGGTGAAAACAATCTACATCGGCGATCGTGAGTTTCCCGAAAATGTTATCAAACATTCCCGCCGTACGTGCCCTCTTTCTCCACATCGAAAGCAACGTGGTCCCAACTGAGTTACGTTTCTTTTATTGGCACTCGTCCTCTCGATGCCCATGGTATTAACAGTAACTGCACTTAAATACTTGACGCTCAAAATCAAGCTGTTCTTAGTGACTCACCAGAGACGTAGCATGAGGTCTTCTATCTTCTAAAACCATACGAAGTGCTCCCGCCACTCCTCTTGAATTGACTGCTGCAATAAAACAGGTGTTATATTTGTCTCTGCTACAGGAATAGTGGCGGCAACTACACGTTCAACTAGCACAGCACGCTCAATTTCTGACACTGCCTCCATCATTTCCCCATGACTTACAAGATCCATCCCAGTTTTGGTGGGATTCCGGCGCAATGCTACGCGAATGCCACTGTCCTCTATACACTGAATAAGCTGGTCACGGGCTAGTTCATACCGAGATTCTGAATTAAACTGGGGGTACGCTTCCATTGCTAAGCGCTGCAGGTCAATTAAGAGTGTTGTTAAACGCTCATTTGTCTTGCGGTAACGTGAAACGAACACCGCTCTGTTTAGCTCTTGCAATGGTTTTTTGAAAACAATCTTCAACTCAAAACACACTTTATCAAAATCTTTTCTGTCTTTATCTGTGAAAGAGCGGTAGATGGTTTGTGCTGACCCAGTAAGGGATAGTACCAAAATCAAAGGACGCGATTCCTCCTTCCACCCGCTAGCTGTGGTCAAGAGGTTGAAAGTAAAGAGCCAGTCTTCAAACGACTCATCCGTATCCCCGCTAAATTTGGACGGAAACAAAGTTGAACTAGCCATAGCACTAAATAAATAAATAACGTAACAGGTAGCTTATAATATTGAAGGGTACCGTTCAGCCACACTAGCGATCAGATAGCACGCACGCACAAATATACAGAGAACATAATAATAGTAAACATATGTAAATTTTTTGAAAGAACATCAACTACTAAACACTCAAATTAAATAAAAAGTACTAGATTACAAGTCAATAATAAACTATCTTTTCAAATATATCACTTTTATACGAAACTATTACATGCACCGCATGACACCAGTGTAATATTACTTTATTCTACATTCACGTACAAGACATACAGTACCGGCCTAGTCACCGCTCCAAGGCCAGAGCTCACACTGCTTGGCTGCTGGAATGTGCCACCAACCCTTCTGTCTTGATGAACACTAGGGGAGGGAGTATTGTCCCGTTATAACTGTAAGGGCAAAGGTCCCTCCCTCCCCCCACCTGCTTGTTTGCAGTCAGCACTTGTCACTACAATACTAAACGAGAAAGTATGTGCAATTGTGTCGTACTATTTATTTCTAGTGAGTGTAAGGTCTTTATAAACATATAATGCAACCCCATTCTTCTTTTTATAAACGTCGTTTAGAAATAAAACTTTTAGGAATTTGGCACAATTTGAGAAAATCGTGCATGTGAGGTTAGTGTGCCAAAATTGTAGTCTTATTTCAACATATCTATTTTCCCAAAAATTATCTAATTTGTGCATTAAGTATGTTCAACGTCTGGAATCACATATGTATGTTAACATTGGCGAAACACCTTGGCTTACGGATTGGTTGACATTTATAAAAGTGACATAAACCATAAATTTAAAGACAGACAATCTCACCATTGCTGCAAATAAAAGATTTTAAATTTCTGGTAAAAATAATATAGAATCTTTCTTATTATTTTATATAGGGGCCCACACTTTTATTTTTGTAGTAATTAGTTTTTTCTTCTTAAGTCAACAACCTGAAGGGTGGCTTGATGTGATATATATTCATCCGGTGCTGGGCATGCACTCAGTCCTTAGGCTGGTTAGTACAGCCTTAACCATCTGGTATAAATCTCATGTACTGGGAGAGTTCAGGAAATGTGGAGGTGCCCTTCACACTAAATTTCTATGAGCGAGAGCGAAAGGGCCTACTAATTTTTCTGGTAAAGGTATTTTCATCTACCTTCCAGGGTTCTTTTACATGCCACATCCAACATGTGACCAATGGCTCTATTTCTCCTCCGAAGGAAGTTGTGCTATGTATTTTTATAACTTCAGAAAAATCCGTTGACCTTGGCTGGTTTTGAACCCAAGAATATCGGCTCCTGAGGCCAGCACGTTACCCCAATACCACAGAGATCAAATATTTTTACTTAAGAAAATGAAAATATTGATTTTTTTGAATTGAGGCCCCCTAGAATTTTCAATATTCATTATGAAACAAGTTTTACACACCTTCCTTAGACCATGCGACCACCGGAGTGTTTGGGAAAGTAATCAAATGTTCTATATATGTAAATTAATCAAATACGCTAACTCTTTTCTTCTCCGTTCTCCTTTCTTTTGTTAGAGCTCCCCGGCTTACCTTCCTTGGCGTAAGCTGAATCTCCTTCTTGATGCACTCGAGTCAAGGAGATGAATTTTGGGTCCAGCAGAAGGGAATTAGATCTCTCCTTTTGTTAGTTTCCCTGTGAATGGCCAAAGACAAGCTAGCTCTTCGCAGCCTTCTTTAGAAAACAGGGAGACGACCGTTTGGATTGGCTCCAGGAAGAATCTGGGTAGTGATGAACAAATGGCATTCGAGTGGAAAAGAAAAAGTGACTTTGTTTTGATTAAAGAGGCTCTAGTTTTCGCTTGAATAAGAGGTACAGGATGAGTCGCTGGCTACACTGGATATCATCGCTGAGGAAAATGCAAGGTTAATATTGGGAAACAGCGATGCCATTCATTCGTTTTCGTGTAGTCAATCTCCTCTCAAATATAAGAAAAGGTTTGGAACACTGTTTAGTCGAGTTTGCCAGTAACTTCTTACCCCAGCACACCAGCTCCCGACATAACTGGGAGTGAAGAGATTTGACAACAGTTAACTTAGAAAGAGCGAAGATAGAGCTTTTCTCCATAAGACCTGTAATTCTCTCAGCAATGATATTGGCTTTAGAGGCTTGAAACTTTAGTTGATATAATCTTTATTTATTTAGTTTGTCATAAACTGTGTGAAACAATACCTGCTCACAGCCTATGCTGAAAATGCTCCTCTTCAACATTGAGCCACTTTTACAATCAGCCCTTTTTGAAACAACCTACTTTTTTTTTAAGTAATCGAGGTAGGATTGTCTCATGGTTACAATAATTTATCTATGTGATAAAGTAAAAAGAGCAGTACCATAGAGATAGTTATTATTATTATTATTATTATTATTATTATTATTATTATTATTATTATTATTACTATTATTATTACTAACACCGCGTCTTACCATCCGTTCGGGTTGTACGCACTTACGCTAATGTGCAATGGTAGGGTGATAGTGAGATAAAATGGAGGACCTACAGTTTAACGTGGAATCCGAACCACGGTGGAGGCCTGTCATTCCTCACATTCACAAGTTGTGATTAATACATGTCTCTTCAGAAGTGAAAGAAGGGTTTGGCAATCAGATAAATCTGTGCTGGGACCGAGGATAGAACAAAGTATCCGACACCTTATCCCTAGACCACCAGGTCACCTCATAGAGATAGATGATGCTGCACAATGGTATTAAGATCATCGTCTGATATTGGGCACTCCCTTGAAATAAATGGTACGGAACTCCGCAAGGACTTTCTCGCTCTATTGTTTAAAAATTGAGATATTTACTCAAAACTCGTAATATATGTAGAACGAAATAATATACACTAGCAAATCCAAGCATAAATTGCACTATACTTATGTAAAACATTTTTTGAGTCCCGGTTTTAAATTTTATAATTTTATTTTTAAAGAATTAATGTCCTTATTTGTATGTTTGGACCAATAAAAAAGATCGATATTGGGTCCACAAGGGTCAACACTTCGTATTAAAATTTCGACTTCCGTTTAAAATTTTCGATATTTTTTTAGGTGTTGCAAATTTTCGGGTCATCGCATTGCGATTAAATTCCTCATTTATAAATTTTGACCAATAAAAAATGTAAATATTTACTGTCGAGTCCAAAATGGAGATAGATCATTGTTGTACAAATATTTCCTAAGAGGTTTAAGGAAAAATAACATAAAATTTTGAGAGACTTATATTTAATTACTCTATGGCAATCGAGAATTATTGCATTAAAACTTAAGTAGTATCTCTTTACAACTAAAGCTCACAAAATAATAGTAATATATTTGCCAACATCTAAGAAACTGTTGGTTTTATAAAAAATATATTTCATATAAAAGCTTTCTATTTTTAATAGTACTACAATCTTGCAATGATAAGTCATTTAGTATCTCAAATAGTTGTGGTGATACGGAAATTTCAGCTTCTGTAAATTATCCTAAAAGTCATTTTCATGGGAAAATGAAATTAGCCAGTTTCTTTATAATCTTAATCAGCGTCTTGATACGAATTTTAATCAAAATCGTTTGAGCCGATTTTGAGAAGATCGATTTTTTCTCTTTTCACCCTTTATTAAACTACTCTTAATTTTGAGTTTAAACAGACACACAGACAGACGGCATTGCAAAGACCACTTTTTAGGGTTCGGGAGGTCATGAAAAGTCGAGAATCATCAAAATCTCTAGTTCAATTTTTTTGACGATTACAACACTTTCTATATCTGTAAGATAGCGATAAATTAAAAACTGGAGTGACCTAGATCAGAAGTTGTTAGAAATACCACCAGAATGCATGTTGTTTCAGTATTTCTGTGGGCCTGCAATGTTTACTTGTTTTCTAGGGAGTGTACTGGCACTGTCTTTCTAGCGTTTGTACAGTTGTTTTTTTAATAATATTTTAAAGAAATTTAAAAATAAACTCTATATTGTATAAATATATATTCAAAACCCTTAGTAAAACAAGAAGTATTTAAATTTAGTGTAATATTTTGGTTTTCTTTTAATGAATTGAACAAATATCCAGTCTAATTTTTTTTCTGGTTTGCTAGTGGAGGGGAGATCGAAGTTTTAATCCTAACAACTTTTACTGATATTTATTTTTCCTAAATGGTTTTTCACTCTTCGTCCAAGAAAATGCCAATACACCACTTACCCCAATTATAGCAAGGGTTTGTGGGGTAGGGATCCAACTCGCGTTATAAGACAACCACGCTATAGCCGATGACTCAATTATTTTCAAAAATACTGATTATCCAATAGATTAAAAACTCTTCTAATAATACAGTGCAGACTAAGATAAACCTAGCGACTGCAAACACCACCAGGCTACAGGGAAAGTGACTGATGAATCAAATAAAGTTTAGTACATACTGTACTTAGGAACATACTATATAATTATACAAACCCTATTTTCAACATTTATTTTATTTTGACGTAAAGCCATACAGGAAGTTACCATAAAATAAATTCAATAATTTTAGTTTATAAGTTATTTAAAAATGACAGTATCCGCCTCTGTGGTGTAATAAGCTAACACGCTAGTTTTATGTTGAGCTAGACTGCCGAGGACGGGGAGATCAAGGTTGGAATCTTGGTCGGATGAACTGATGGTAGTTTTCTTAAATGGTTTTCCACTCTACCTCCACGCAAATGCGGGTTCATCTCCTCTAATTTAACTTTCCCAATTCCCAACACATTAGCGTAATTAGTACATGAGCGTATAAAACTAACGGATAGTAAGGCGCGGTGCTAAAAAATAAATAAAATAAAATAACATTAATTTTTTGTTGTATTCTATAGGAGAATATTTTTTTCTTGAAGATCACATTTTCTGGTGAAACTAACTGCATAACCTTTACTTGCTCAAAATCCCCTTGTGACTAACCATCCAATCACAGCCTCTAGGTTTTTTAGTGCTTCCTGATCTGTTGGACCATCGACTAGCTTCTCTTCTAATTACATTTCTCTATCACTTCCTTCCATCTTTTTCTCGTTGATAATGCTTTCAACGATGTCTTTGTTAATATGTGACACATCAATCCTTGGGGATAATGAAAGAGTAGCAATACATCTCAAATCCATAGTATGACAGATAGAGCTAAAACTAGAGAGCGGTATATATGTACATTAAAATTTTACATTATTTATTTACAACACGTCTTACTACCCTTTTGGGTCATATGTTAATCACACTTATAGAAAAATGACGAGGATGATATAATTTTAGACTAAATGCACCATATTTGCGCGGAGAAATAGTGGGAAACTATTATGGAAAAACCAACATCGATACACCCAGCTGGGCTACGAACTCCGATCTACTGGTCACCAGCAATCCAGTTCCATACTTGAGTGCCGCGTTAAATCATGATACAACTGATGCGGATTAGCTTCTAGCCAAGTTAACTTATGAGAGAATAATTATTTCACTAGTAGCAGTGACTGAGTGACTTGCATTATACCTGGTTTTTGTCATTGGAAAGGTCCGCGTTTCAATACCGGTTGATTTCGATTTTTGATCTTGTTTTTGGTATCATCTTACAACGCCAATATAAGGAGTAAGGTTAGTCTACACAAGTGGTGTTAAACCGTTTTTGTTCACGTACCTCCAGGTATATTTTATCTCCATCTGTGTTCCCCCCAAAGTTGTTGATGTATACCGCAAGTTATACATATTTTATAATCTATATCTAAGAAAAATTACATCCAAAATAATTGTATTCAATAATAACTTTTAAATTATAAATATAGTGAAATCTTCCTTAATGGCATTCTTTATAGCGGACAGTTTGAATTTCCCCAGCAAACTAACATGGGCTCTTATGGTGAAACAACTTGTCAATAACGTACTTTCTCAGTAACGAACATGGACACTGCTGACACGCATATTTATGGATAAAAATCCCTAAACAACACAAACAGATTGAAAAAAAAAAGGTAATATAAGTTAAAATGACAAGAAATGCTAATGTTTCGCGTGAAGTGTGAGCAGTCCAAAATTTCCCCTCTAGAATATGGTATTTCAAGGTCGTACCCCTTCCGAGCCATCAGCAGGGGTTGTTCCAACAGATTACTAGGTTCATATAGATCAAACTGTGATCAAGCAGTATGATTTTTTAATATTTAAAAAATCGACATAACTGACACATCTTAATAATAGACATATTTATGATCTCATAATGTGTACGCTTTTAATAGATTTTACTCTATGTATTTTTTGTACATTTATTTTTAAATTTTACACCTCCCTAAGATGTCTTCACGTACTCCAAGTTGAATACCACTGGTCTACTGCCATACACCAGGACCCCTAATTTTGAAACTTGCCGAAATATTCGCTTGCGAGCTAACTCGCAAATCGCAGGCTGTACTAAAACAGAGCTAATTTTGAAAGGTTTCTACTATCGTGCGAGTTGGTGTAGTGTTGTTTCGCT
>CABFWO010005705.1:0-43693 GCA_902155825.1 Timema genevievae | reverse complement strand
AACGTACTCTATACAGGATAATCAACTAGAATTCATTTTCCTCTTGTGACCTTAGATCATAATATAGTGTGTTCCACCCTGAAACACCCAGAGCAGCAGAGGTCAGGCGAGGAAGAGGAAAATCTGTAATACATGTGTTCTTATGGGTTACCACACATTGGACAGAGTGCAGGTTCAGTGAAGGGATAACTCTTTCCCGCCTCTCTCTGGTTGTAGTAGACATATAGTTTTTCTGTGTCCTCTGAGCCTCTGTCAAGTAGTTTTTGTGTATCGTAATGGAACATCTCATTCAATTAGTTCAAGACCAGCCTGTATTATATGAAACAAACAATCCAGACTACATGAGGACGAAGCTGAAAGATGAGCTATGGGAAAAGATTGCTATTGAACTGAATTACTAGAACGGTAAGTGTAATATTCTAGATTTTTGTAGTTAGTGAAATTAATCTACAGTAGTTTTTATAACCCATTAGAAGAATTAGATGCTACTAGATACTGCGCATAGAGTAAATTGCAATTTTCGTCTTTTTACTTTTTTTTATTAAGCAAGTAGAGTAAAATTACGTTATTTAATTTAGAGTCTGACTTGGAATTCAAATCTATCAGAAGTTCCTTTAATTAACACGCCATATCACGTCTTGTACCACTGGGTGAAAGCTCCCTGAATCGCTTCAAATCTGCGGTGACTTGCCAAAACCTATTCCTGTGCTATGCCTGCCCTCTTCCAGGAATGTGTTCAATGTGCGGTGCCTTGCAGCAACCTCTTGCTGTGCTATGCCTGCCCTCTGTCTGCCCTATGCCTTTGCTGCGCCTGCCCTGCGTCCAATGTGTGGCGGGCCTTAAGGCCCTGACACAGACTCCGTATCCGTAGGTCCGTGGTCCTTGGTCCGTAAGAAATCGATGATACAATATCAGATTGCTCTGGCCACAGAGTCTTTATCCGTAAGTCCTTACTCCGTAGAAGTTGCCCAACTTTAACTTTCCACGGACTCGTTTATACGGACTACCAATCACAACCGAGTAAATATGCGCATGCGCATTGAAATAAAGAAAGAATGGCAGTTATAGAATCCGTCGCTATGGAAACATATACAAAATTAAAAGATGACTACACGTGGACCTATTTCATAAACATTTTTCTAAAAATCTAAACAACCCGGGAAGAGCAGCTTCTAGGAAAATGTTTAATGAGAAATACCAAGTTCTCAGAAATATTGGCTTTGCTTTTGTAGGTTCAACATTCCTATTATTTGGTTTATACTCCATTTACTAGCGTTATTTAATTTTTTGTAATTGTTAATATGGATACTAGTGATTTTGAAATGGATTATCTACTTATTGTGTTTAATAAAAAAGACTTTAAAGACGCTCTAAGAAAGGAAAATGCCTGGCTAAGTATTTCAGAAATCGTTGGGATACCAGGTAAAGTTTTGGCTACAATTAGGCCTACTTTTACTTTGGAAGCCAAATCCCTTTTTTACAATGTTGCGTTTATTTATGAAAACTAGTGAAAAAAAGATATGCATGCATAAATTGTATCTGCTTTTATATTTTTTAACAGGCCTACTCCTTTTTTAGGCAGTTATAAAATCCACCTGAGTTAGAAACATATTTGTAATAGTGGAACCCAAACCTCTCTATTTCCATTTTGTGTTTATATTGGATTTAGCCATGGACACTAGAAAAAAAAATAGGCTATTTAAATAAATTGTTATCTGTCCATATGTTTTTTAAGCCCAGTCCTTTTTAATCACTTATAGAAAATCCACCTGAACTAGGGACATGTTTGCACTTGTGTAATACAAACCATTCTTTTTTTCTAAGCACCACGTCTTACTACCTATTAAGGTGATAGGCCTGCATACTAATTACTAATGGGTTAGAGATCAGAAAGTTTGAATTCAGAGGAAGGGATCAGGAAGGTTGAATTCTGGAAGAAGTGCACTCACATTTGTGCGCCCTCACTGCACCCGACCGGATTCGAACGACGATTTCCCCATCGTCAGGCATTTCCCCATCATAAATTATCTGTTCATATATTTTACTATGCCTAGTCCTTTTTTAGGCACTTAGAAAATCCACCTGGTGTTTGCACGAGTAGAATTTAAACCACTCTATCCAGATCGGGTGGCATTCTTTCCCCTGGTGGACATTGGCACATGTAATATTAATCTTTAAACAGGACGTGCATGTTTGTGATAGACGTTTGGGGCAGCACCACACATAGGGGATATCTAATATGTCAGGCAAAGCCCAAAGTTTTTTTAAATAATTCTGATTTTTTAGCAAGTAGAAGCATCTTGTCAAATACCCACCTCAGTGGTGTAGTTAGTTAACGGACTAGTTTTGTGTTGAGCTTGACTGCCGAGGATGGGAAGATCGAGGCTATAATCTCGGTCGGGTGAACTGTGGGTGGTTTTCCTAAAGGGTTTTCCTCCCCCCCCCCCACGCAAATGCGGGTCGGCTTCCTCTAAATTCAACCTTCCCAATTCCTAATCCATTAGTGTAATTAGTATTTGTAGTAAGAGGCAGTGCTTAATAAAAAAAATATTAAAAGTGCTTGTTTTGTTTTCTTCCAAAATATTAGAATATTTTCTTTCGAATTTTTTGATTGGATGAAGTCTCTTACTATATCATTAGTTGAAACGGTCACGTGATTACGGATATTGACTCTGTAATCGTAAGTAGATCTTCTTATGGATCAGGAGCACGAAGTACGGACTACGGACCTACGGATACGGAGTCTGTGTCAGGGCCTTTACCCGACCGAGGCAGTGAGGCCAGCTCAGCGCCCACCCCTAGTCCAACGCACACACGGTCCAAGCCAGGATGGACTATTGTGCGTGTGGCAAAGACAACCACGCCTAACAGATCAGGTTAAGGGAAGGGAAATAGTAAAGAAAGGATGGTTCTGCTCCCCCCCCCATACCTAGTATATTAAAAACTCTTCGATCCTCTAAACTTTAAGGACTATATTGACTTACAAGACCGAAAGAGACATATCCCTTCTCTCCCCACCTGCCATTTACAATCTAACATCATCAAACTTAGACTCCCAACAACGACTTCAAGTTTCACATGACTAAATACTACGGTCCAATTCCGAATAATTCAGCTCGAGGGGCTCTTTCTCCATAAATTACATTTAGCATCCAATCCATTCATCAACCTCTATTTTGGACAGGCCATGAGGACGCAGCCTGTTTACCACAACAATGAGAGAATACTCTCCAAACCCAAGACAAACCCAGTGAACCATGGCGTGTAATAGTGAAGGAGTGGCTCGGTGCAGCAGACTGGAGGAAGTTATACGAGAGTTACTTAAAACATGGGAGGAACTATGTACAATATTAAGATAGTACCTAGACTCTCAGCGTCTCAAGGTCAAACTACAAGCTAAGGCATACGGAGAAGCCAAAACCAGACGTGACTCCACAGACCATTTCATCTCGAATACAAAATACAACTATACAAGAAATTATTCCCCTAAATTCTATAGGAATAAATTTTACCCCTTATTTACAAGCTCCTACAACTTACCATAAAACCTTTACTTACATCTGTGTCAACCATCTGCCTCAAACAACTCATAGAACGATCCCAATCCTACCTGAGAGGCATTTAACCCTAATCCCCCCCGGCAAACAAATTCCACCAACTCACCTACTCGAGAGATCTCCACCCATCTTCTCAATGTAGTTAGTGTCCTGAATTGCACTTACACAATAACTGCCTATACCGCGCAAAGAGGAGAAACGAGACAACAAGAAATCAACTGGCCCTCCCAAGCATCCAGGGAAATTGCTAGAGGAGAGGAGACAGTGGCCCATCTCACTCCTAGAAACTGAGGCCATCTTAAGAGGGATTGCCATGAGTTCCAGTAGAAACTGAGTTTGGATAATTCATCGTGGTGAGGACTCAGGTATACGAACTTTCATAAGACTTCAATCCTCAACCTCCCAACTAAGAATAAGTTGCATCTCAACCCGTACGGGTGAGGCTAGCCAAAATGGACATGGACCTCTAAGTCCTAGGATCCTGCCACCTGACACTAAAGATAGGAAACACCACAGTGTGACACGACATTTATCTTAGCAGGATGTTACAGCAAATCTTCTTCTTGGCCACGACTGGCTCAAAAGTAACAAGGCAATCTAGACTACGAGCGATCATGAGTTTTGTTTGGAAAACAAAACAGAGAGCAAATGTATTGGAAAGGCAAGATGTTCAACCCAGCTAAAGAGTAGACTATAAACAGTCAAACATGGATTTGTACATCAGCAGCAAAACAATATATTTCACGAACTAAAGACAAACTGCCAGGCTTTCAGCACCCATAACACCAATAACGTGACCAACTGTACGATGTGTACCATCAAAGTCAAGGAAAAAGGCCCTGTTCGGGGAACAAACTACAAGCCACACTGTCAAAGACAACGCATCGAACAATGGAGGCCAGGGCGAGACAATTAACTCCTCAATGCCTTATTCAAAGCGTCAAAAGCAGTAGGACTAACCACAACCGAAGGAGAATGCCTGAACCCTTCTATCTCCCAGATATATTTTTCAGATAGTCAGACCCTCCTACCCTTACTCCTCCCCCAACTCTCCCAAAACGAATGATACAAGAGCAGCATAGTAACAAGAAGACTCAGGAAATGATACAGAAATGGTAGAAGATAAATAGAGTATTGAAATAACAACAAACCCCCTGATTCGGTAGCTACATGTTCTAAGGCATTACACTCGTGTCATCAGACTAGACTGTCGATGACAGGGAGATTGAGGTTCGAATATAAGTCAGGTATACTGATGGTGTTTTTTACTAGATGGGTTTACACGCTCTCCATGCATATGTGGGTATAATATTTAATCCAAATTAAACCTTTTTCATCCCTAACTCATTAGCTTAATTAGGCATATGCATACAGCCTGAACAAGAAGTAAGGCAAGGTTCTAAAATAAAAACCAGTGAACCAGACAATAAAGGCTATACTCCCAAAAACAAATAGTTCTAGAACAAGCCTTGATCTACAGATACAGCCCCAAGGAAGGATGGAAACTACTCGTCCCTGATATCAACCAAACGGAGCATCTCCAACACTTCCACGTCCACAATGAAATAGATTATCCCGGAGACAAGAACACTCTCCAGGCTGTAAGGAAATAGTACGCCTGGATCGAGTACCTAATAATGTCAGATAGTATGTCATGGATTGCCACACCTGCACAATAGTCAAGCCAAAAGAGAACGCCTTTTCGGAAGCACAAACTGACGGATCCTTGGAAGGAAATCGCTATCGACCACATGGGACTTTACCCAAGATCCGTCAGTTGAACAAGTTTTCTCCTCGTCATAACCAATCTGTTTTCCAGATGGATTGAAACGTTCCCACTGAGAAATTCCCATACGTCTCAGATAAAGAGAATCCTAGAAGGTGAAATCATCACCCAACGTGGACACACAGTGACCCACTATTCCAGATTACATCGTGGAAGATGCTATGCTCCACCTGTCAATTTCTTCAATGGACCACAGAAAACTACCATTTATGGGAGAATACCATAGTGCGATGGAATCAAGAGCTAAATATAGGGGTCCACACCCATTTACAGACTCAAGGACAAAAACACTTAGACAAAGCACTGCTATAGATCCTCTTTAGCCTAAGCAACAGGAAAAACGAAACCACAGGCTTGATTTTAACAAGTTTCTGCTAAACGAACCCCAGTGACGGCCCAGAGACTGGAAGGCCCCTGACCAAAAGCAACACCCAAGGAACCTCTTGGAGAGGTCCTCAATCAACACAGAATATAGGCAAGGTCTCACCTAAGCCAATACCAAGAGAGGTCTCCGAGGAGGTGCAAATTAACTCCAGTACCATTTTTAGCTTCTTGCACAAAGGATTTAATCCAACACCAACTTCGGAATCCATGCAAGATATTGCCTTCAGTGTACCGAGTCTTATTTGATACAATGTACATGTGGAACAAATATTTATTGGATCAAGGCAAATAACGTCAATTATACTGGCGAGGTTAAGGATTACTGAGAACCACTGCAAGTCCACCCAGAACATATCTAGACCCTAAAGACTGGTAGCACTTAGGCAGATGATGGACAGTTTCATAGAAATCTAAACAGTAGAGATGATCGTCCAGAACAGTGGGGATTATTACACTCTAAACCACCCAAAACGATCGCTCTCCCGTTTACCTGACAAAGGCAATTAGGCCAGCTAAGTTCATTTAAGCTCGCACCTATAAGACAACGCGCAAGAGGTCCAGGCCAGGGTGGACCATTGTGCGTGTGGGTTTGAGATAAGGGGAGGTAATAATAATGGTAATAATAATAGCCTTTATTTATCTGGTGAGGTTAAGGCATTAGCCTTCTCTTTCACTTAACCAGCGTTGAACACAACATACACTATTACATTTATTGAAAAAAACAACTAATTTTAATAAAGAAATATTCAAATAAGTAGAAAAACATTCGCATGCTCATTCATACACTCATTTAAAGCTCAAGTCATTTCAAGAACTCACTTTAGCTTGTTAGACAAGATAAACTGATTAACCGCACGCTTGAAGGGAATTTTAGTTGTTTGGTGATGAGTCGAGTTATCTAGTTTGTTCCAAGCCTGTGATGGCAGGACAGTAAAAGAACGAGCTTATGTTTGAGATATATGTATGGGACATCTGTAGAGTGGATTCTGATCTAGTAGCACAGGTGTGTTTATCCTTCAGAAATAGGAAATGCGAGTAGAGGTATTGAGGCTGAGATGTTGATAATATTTTGTTAATCAATACTAATAAGTGTAGCCTTCGCCTTTAATTTATTCTTAATCAACCCAGTTTGTTAAAATACTTAGAAATATGGTAATGCCATTTTAAGTTAAATATTTATCGAACACATGTGTTTTGTAGTCTTTGTAGTAGTTCAGCTAGATCGTCTTTAAGTCATTGTATACTACGTCACATTAGTGTGGCATTATTAAACTCTGGACAATGATAATTCACACATTTTCTGGTAGAAAATTCTTCAACCTTCTTAGCGAATGTAACCAGGCATACACTTTCTTGCAAATCGAAGTTACCTGAACTTTCCAATTAAGATTTTCATCAATAGTCACGCCAAGGTTTTTAGTCATTGTTGCCAGTTGTACTGTGGCTACTCCTAATCATATGTCAGTCATCAAGGAACGGTCTACATTCAGTAGTAGTCTGCTTGTTCATATAAGAATGGCTTGAGTTTTATCAGAGTTCAATTTAAGTCCATTTATTTCAGACCAGCTAGGTCAATATTTACTATTTGTATGACTGTATTTATTGAAGAGTGGTCAGTGGAAATATATATTTGAAGGTCGTATGGATACATGTGATATTTACAGTATGACATTGAAGAAATGATATCATTCACATATATTAAAAAAAGCAATGGCCCTAAAACTGAGCAATGTGGAACACCAGCCTCAACTGGGTGTTGCCTATCATAACACTTTTCTGGTGGCCATGCAAATATGATCTCATCCACTGTATACTAGCTAGAGAGAAATTAAATAAGACATGCAATTTTACTAATAGAATATTAAAATCCACAGTATTAAAAGCTTTTGAAAAATCTAATAATATAAGAAGCGTTAACTCACGCTTATCTATGGCTAGTCTAGTATCACCTGTGACATTTATCAACGAGGTACATGTAATACGATGTGATCTGAATCCTGATTCATAGGCAGTTAACAAATTGTGTGTGATAATGTGTCGGTAAATTTGTTGATGCACTAGGAATTCTAGTGCCTTAGAAAGGGATGGAAACATACTTATAGGTCTAAGAGGTAAAGAGGTAAGAAAGGATCGTCATTTACTACTTCTTACCTCGTATATGTAAGATGTTTTAATACAAGTAGCCATAGTAATATTAAAAGAGTTTCAGTTGTAAAACCCGCCGACAGAATATTTGCCATTCATTAAAAGTATAAGAATGATCATTGTATAAAAACAAGCAAAATCTTAACTGTAAATTGGGTCATAGTGTTAAAAATGGGACAATAAATAGACTTAGATAAACTTAAACCATATCTTATAATTATCTTTGGTAGCACTCTTCTTGTGGCTTCCCATAGATAATCCCGCACCCCATCCTGGGTAGCACCCCTCTGTGGCTTCCCACGGATACTCTCGCACCTTATCTTGGTTAACACCCATGGCAAGCTTTCCGAGGGCATTATCATACGTACAGTGGGTTGCGCCGATCAAGTCAGCTTCCTGAGTATCAATGTTTATCCCACGGCATATTCGAGAGATGCCAAGTTCTTTTCCAGCTACACCGCCCATAGACCTTTACGGCCTTTCGCAGTGCAACCACTGGTTCATTGGGACCAGACCTTTTCGCTGGACATGGACCGAAGTACATGAGTGCCATTCCGGGTACTCGGGCACCCGAAAAATCCGGTACCAGCCCTCCCATGCCGGTCCACCTTGGGTACTTGAGAACCCTCCCCCCCACTGGGACTGGATGGAGGAGGGAGTTGGCTCCTCCTAATGACTGCCCAATCACGAGGAAGCCAGGAGCTCAGCCTCCAGACGACTCTCTCCTCACCAACTTTCACTTCAAACTCCACATTCCTTCTCACATACACCCTCTTTCTTCCCCACCATCTTTGAGATCCGTCGCCTGAAGTTGCCCAGTGGGGACCTCGTGGAGGTGCCCTGACCAGCTATCCCTGCAACGTGGGTACACACTACCAACCGCTTAGTGCATGTCCAGGAGCCTCGCCCCGCACATACAGGTGACCTATGTTGGGGTCTTAGCTATATCGAACTCCAACATTCGTCACATTGCCCAGGGCCACCCCGAGGAGTTGCCCCGACCGGATTTTCGGAGATCTGCCAGTACCGGGAGGTGGCAAAGACAGTCTAGTGCTCGTTTATATAAAACGTGCGTGGGCCCAGATCGCGTCCCGGCCCCGTACGTCGGACCGGATCCTTACGACTGAGCACCGTGACTCCAGCTCTTAGAGGATAAGAAAACAGGTAAGACAACAAATCCATAAAGCGCACTAGCTCCCCCAATATCGTGGATATACTTTTTCTAGAAATTAGGTCTTCTCGACCCCACACATCAGCTCATCCTGCCCAAAATCCGAGTACTCCAGGAAAAACTCATTCTCAACACCCCTATCTAAAATGACCCCTCACATCTACCTCCACTATTCTGTCTCAAAATGCAGCTGGCCCCCAGGCCATACTTTGAACCCTGTCATCAGAACTCCCCGGAAATTAGATTTGTGCAACTTTGTCCAAGACCCGGCCTTTCGGAACATCCCCATCCACTAGGAATCCATGGACCATCGATTGAAAGTCAATAAAATTTGGCATTATAGAAATATATTTAATTTGATTTACTAACTAAAAACTATCGAAAGGTTCTGGACTAATGTATTACTAACTAAACGGACTAAAAATATAAATATTTTATCTCTACAATTATTCTTTGTTTACATCACCGTGGAAACCATAATTCCATTATTTGTGTATAATTGTATATTGGCAAATAAAATATTTATCTTTGGTTAAAAATATTAACAACTTGACCTACTTAAGTTGTGTGGTGTAACAATTATAGAGAAAGCTGGGAGAAGGTTCGTCTTAAAGTTCTCATCTGGGGGTGAAGGGAGAAAATATATGTTTAGATTCAAATTAAACACCGAAAGATAACTAGCTATGCAAAGATGATAGCCTTTGTCGAGTAAACTCTTAACTAGAAAGTCGAGTGAGGGCTTGCTATATAAATATTTTCCAAATAAAAAGTTTATTATACATTTTAGTGCATTATTCTGCAGCCATCACTGCAACAATTCACTGGTGTATCTAGAGTGTAAGATTTTTATTGGCACCATTATGACATCATTGGTTTCGAGTTTTCAAATGATGAACTACCTATTAAAATCAGACTGTACGTATGGTAAGACGTGGTGAGGTAAATAGACTATTTTTTATTTTGATTAAAAAATCTGGTTAAACATTAACGAGAGAGAAATGATTGGCATTGTATTTACAACTAAGGTATAAAGAAGTAAGCTCTAGAGAAAACCACATATCAATCAGAAGGCCCATATTATCACAGCTAAGCAGGAACAGGCCATTTATGGTGGGAGGAAGTATTAAAAATATATGCTGGTAACACCACTAGCCATTCTACACCGAACCAGAGCACACACATTCACCACCAACTGTGTACTAGAATGGAAACTGAAAGCCTCATACATATTTTAAATAAACCAACAGGGGCTACTACCATGTCTGTTACGACTCACTAAAAGCCTCAGAATACCAATGTAGTTTTATGTTTGTGGTGCACTTTCAACAAGTTTTTTTTAACGTTCATGAAATGGTTAAATTTTTATTATTTTTTTTTTAGAAAAACAGAGTGGTAAAACATATCCTTGCATACTTCTTTTTTTTTATATTTCAATGCAACACAAACACCCCCCACCCTCTATTTTTTAGCACCGCATCTTAATACTTATTCAGGTTATACGCATATGTACTAATTACGCTAATGAGCTAGGGGTGAGGAATGTTGAATTTAGAGAAAGTGTATCCACATTTACGTGGAAGGAGAGTGAATATCATTTTATTTATCCATGCAAATCTCTTTTGAGACAGTTTTCTTTATTATGTTCCTTTCATTTTCTTTTCTTTAAATTTATGTCTGTACTGCGCTATCTTAATGCCTTCCAGGATTTAATCATATTATCTTTGCAGATATTTCTAATTTCTCACATAGAGACAATTTTTTCAATCGTAAACAATGTTGACCTCATTATAATGATGCTATTTGACGTTCTATATGCCCCTAATTATAGCCAGGACATAACCAAGACGGTTTGACTGATTTCCATCAAACTTGATGGTCATGATTATATTTCCAGAAGAAATCGTAGTTTTAGCTCTAGTTCTAAATTCAAGGGTAGTTTACTAACTTCTATTTTAAAATTTGAGTTTTTTAAAAATTATCTACAATAATTTTGTTTATAATTGATTTCTGGTGAACGTTTTACATGATAACTACAACCGTATACTTGTTGTATTGGAGATGAATTTTTTTAAGTGTAGTAAACTGATAACTTATTTTAAAATTTATATTGGTTTAAAAATAGCTCTCTCTTGTTTACTCAAAATGTTAATCTGGGGAGTATTATACAGAATAAATAGCACTTTATACTTGTTTTTCTGTGAAAAATTTATCTAATTACTCTTAAAAAAACTTTGTTCCAAATTTAGAAAAACTATAATGATAACGTATATACGAGTGTGTCATAGCATTTCATTTCCTCCTTTCTCTTCATCTGATAGTATCGTATTTCCCTACCAGCATGAAGTGGCAACATTGTCTTAAGTTCTCTACCAAGATTGCATATAGCCCGATTGGGTAGTAGAACGTGGTAGTAAATAAATAAATAATTTTCTAAAGTCTGTTGATATTAATTATAACGTACACTTACCCGCAACCGTAGGCTAATATTGTCTGGTTTGCCAGTGATGCGTAGATCAGGGTTCAAATCCCAGCAGGATGTACTAAGGGTGATTTTTCCTAAACGGTTTCCCATTCTACCTTCACAAAAATACGAATACATTTTCTTAAGGTTAAAACGTCATCATCTCTACCTCAATGGAGACGTTCAAATTCCCATAGCCCGAATGGGTAGCTAGACGCGATGAGGAAAAAAGCAGGGGTTATCTTTAAACGATAAATTGAACGAATGCATCTACGTCAAAACGATCAAGACAATTTGAGGAACACAATGTCATATTCTATATATTTTTAATTATATTACTTTTAACACAAGGATTATTAACTACTCAATCATAGGGGTGTCTTTATCTATCTCTACAACCAAAATGGTTGATTACATTTTGTTTAAATCTTATATTATTATGTTAATTATTTATTATAATATTATAACTACTATAAGTTTTATTTTAGTTTATATTATTACATTTATTATTATTTATATTAAGTTTAAAGATGTTATACGGTAGTATCTTAAGATAAAATAGTGATTTTAATTATAGTTCTTAAAATAAGGGCAGTTTAATGAATAATTTTTTTTAAATAGATTAAAATGCTTTCAATATTGTGTTCTAAAAATACTTGGGGAGTGTTTTAATTGATAAATAGCCATGTATAGACACTTGTTTGACAGAGAATAGCTTATTCAAATATCGTTTACTGCAGTATTTTAAAACTGTTTCAAAAATTTAATAGCCTAGGAGAAATTATGTACTTTTGGACCATTAATTTTTTTAACGAATAGAGAATCACAATCCCTATCCAAGCCATTCAGAAGTCCTGCTCTTATCCATCAAATACCCCATCGAAGAGGAAACTATCATTTGGTAATCTCTGTGACTGATGCTTTTGATGATTCTCTCTTACAAATTATTTCTCTCACTCCGGAAAACAATGAATTTTTAAAATGTGCCACCTGATGGCTGGCAATTAGTCGATTCGAGGCCCCCTATCCACCCTCATTCTGCCCCATATCCCCTCTTTCCATCCTTCCCGAGGCTTCTACGTCGAGGGCCGATTTACGGTCGGTCAAATATTCACGACTCGCCTTGGTCAGAAGATGTGTGGAAACATACAGGCAGCGGGTTTTAACGCGATGTCGTTTGGTTTAGGGGTTCCTGCTCAAACATTTAGTGCTGGAGTGTGTAAGGGGAAACCTCCTACCGCAAATGTTGCCCAGTTGAGTCGGCGTAAAACTTTAGGGTCGTTAAAGGGATTCAATCAATCCATCCACGCACTCATAAATCTTGTAATCAATTATTTAAGCTGAATACATTAATCTGTGACGCCAGCAAAGGGTGGTTGATAGGATATTGAGAATACACCTCTGAATCAAGACGTCGAGGTTCGATTCTGACCGGTTGAAATTAGTTTTTTCATACAATGTTAGTTCCCATTTTTACTCAAGCGAAATTTTTAGTGTATTATTTTTCATACAAGGGATAGTTAACGGCTTAATCTTTAGGGCTAGGGTTGAGTAGAATAGTTTAAAAACCATGCAATTCCACTACTTGGAATAGCTTAGTGATGAATCACATGTGACCCTTCCCCCTCCTCCCTAGTGCTCCCGGTCAAGATTCTAATGACAATCTCCCCATCACCGACATAATCATCTAGCAAGGAATGTACGCCTTGGACCGCGCGACCATCACTGAAGGTTTATGAGATGTTAAATAGTTACATGACCAAACTTAGTAATTATATTATTTATAGCGGTTTCAAACGTCATTTTATATTAGTGGCACAATTTTTGAACCCACTGATCATAGCAACACGTGTTTTACAAACTAACTCAATTATAGTACAGACATAAAATCCAGTTCTCCTAACAGTAAAAAACTTCCTGGGAAAAGTGAAGCTCCGGTTTCCTCTATAATGAATATTTTAGACGTACCGGAAATCGAACCCATAACCCTAAGCTCAGTAGGTGGACGCACTTTCTATTGAGCTAAAGAGGTCGGACCGAACACAAAACCCGATCAATTCACAACATAATATAAAGGATTGCCGGGAACGTAAACAATCGTACTCAATATAGGACTCTAGTGGGAACTGTTTATGGATTACGTCGAAAAACTCCACCCATTTTTTTTTACTCCAACGATATTTATAAGGTTGGCAGCACTTACGATCCAAAACAATGTAGGTATGGGTGATAAACGGAATCAGTTGGGGATACGTTTCCGTCACAATTCCATTGTTCAGATAAAATTTCATGTCATGCAATAAACTTTTATGTGAACTTTAGTAACTTTTTCCGGTCGAAAGAGATGGAGGGGAGTGAGAGGGGTGGAGGGGTGAGATGTACTTGGTGAACTGGACGCTGACCTCATACAAAGTACCCCATTTCAGACATTACAATATTGAAATTATTATCTTCCCTTTTTTTTTTAAACAAACTGATGGGCTTCAATTGTTGGTAACAAAGTTTTTTAACCCGATCGGAAAATATTTACGGAAGTTAATTCACTCATTGTAGTTTTACAACAAAGTAATAACACTTTACTCGTGAAGTCTAATTTAATTAGATTTCTCTTTGTTAACAGTATCGGTGACTTGTAAACTCTAACTTTTGGGCCAGATAGAAACAAGGATCTATGTCACATACAAAGAAAACAATGCTCTAGTGGAATTATTTTGTGAATAAAAATATATTTCAACAATGGGCGAGATTATTTGCACACCTCCTAATAATTCTATTCTTTCAACTCTTACTACCACGATAGAGGCTCGGAAAAAAAAAAGTGCTAGGTTAGCTGTTCATAACACTCTAATTCTTACCCTCTCCACTTTATCCACACTTGCACTTCTATGCCACTGCTAACTATTGGTCAGAATAAATTCAAATAAGAACACATGATTTTTGTTCTTGTTTATTGTTTAAGATCGATATATCATTTCATAAATTACTTTGCTCCTCCATTCTTCCAGGAATATTTCCAAGAGTGATTATTATGATAACAAAAAATAACACTATCCACGGAAAATTCACAAAAAGAAAGAAATAACTGAAAAAATACCGCATGATATAAAATAATATTTGTGATGTAGACATTTTTTAAAAGTTTTTTGTTTGTTTATTTATTTAATTTATTTGACTTCCGTGGATAAAATAACTTAATACTTTTTATTTATCCCTGTGTTACTACCCGTTTGGAATAAAACGCTAATAGGGTAGGCCTGAAGATATAATTTATAGGAAATATACCAACATTTGCTAGACTAGAGCGTGGAAAACTTTATATAAAAGGATACCTGCGTATCCACTGATGCGGTTCTCTCTCATAGACAAAGGAAGGAGTAGACTGAATTTTGATTTCTATGTCATTATCATTATCATCATCATCATCATCATCAAGTTTCCAGCCTGTGGCTGGGTCAGTTTAGTAAAATGCCTCCATCTTCCTCTATCATTCCACTATTCTTCCTCTTTTAATTCATTCCATTCTTCTCCTCTCATTTGCACACTTTCTGTTATCTGCTACTCCCATCTCTTTATTGGCCTTCCTTGCGGTCTTTTCCTGCGTACTTTATTTCCAGAATTTTCTTTATAATCTTCTAACTCTCCATCCTCATTACATGTACACACCATCTCAGCCTTGTTTCCTCTACTATCTCATGTACTCCCTGTTCCCCTACTCTTTCCCAGAAAACTTCATTCCTAATCTTGTTTCTCCTCATGACAGCTAACATGCTCCTCACAAACTTCAATCCCATGGCTTCCATTTTCTTTTTTTCTCTTAGATTAAATGGTTTCTATGTATGTGGGCAAAACAGAACGATAGCTGTTTGCTGTTCAGAGAAAAATCATCAAGCGCTTTAAATGTTTGATAATATACCTGGTTAAATTAAGAGTTCAAAAATACCTGTTTATTTAGTTTTTGAGGAAATGAGGAACAAAAGGTATGTATGCAGAGTTTACCCTTTCCCAATGATGAATTAACGGCCGGGGGTTGGATGTTGTGGCTGTTCTGGTCTTAAGTTGGATTATAAGGCACATGTAGTGACGACAAGCTTAGCCAGCCGGTAGTGGGAAATATAAGTTATGGCTTGAATAATAAACTGACCCAGACTGCCATAGACTGGAAACAATGATGGATGTAAAGTATGTAGGATACACTATATATACATATAATCTTTTTTCTTATATGGAAAATTCTGGGAGCTGAAGGATGAGGCAGAGGACAGGCAGCATTGGAGGTCTAAGTTTAACTGACAAAAGGAATGGACCTGTCATAAGACATAACACCTAATAATAATTAAATGGCAATACATAGGGGCTTAAATTGATTTAATAAATATAAAAAATCATTTGGTGTGGTAGAGGTCTTCTCCTAAGTACCAAATGTATAAATAAATCAATTCTATGTCCCATAGTTGGACAATGTGAGACCAAAATTGTCATTATCCAGTCCAATTTTCAAAAAATAGCCTTTTAGAAAATACAAACATAGTTTTGTGTAGCTGGCATTGATAACATTTTACTACCATTTTAGTGTTACTTTATAGGTATTGATATCAAATGTGACATCCGATATAGCATGACTTGAAGTATGAATAGGAGTAGATCTAGTAGTTTATCTAGCAGCCACTAAACAGCTGCCATTCCAAGATGGCCTCACGTCCTAGGCTGGTATGCACGAAGGAAGCTCAGTGGTCTATTATTGAGTGGAACAAAAGTGGCGCAGTAGTACAGTGTCGAGTACACTACTGCAGCACTACTGGCCCACTCACATGATTTATACGCTTAGGTACTAATTACTCTAATAGGTTAGGAATTGGGAAGGTTGAATATAGAGGAAGTGAATCCCCATTTTCGTAAAGGGAATGTGGAAAAACATTTAGGAAAAATCACCCCAGTCCACCCAAGCGAGATTCAAACGTAGATCTCCCCATCCTGGGCAGTATAGCTCAACACTAAACTAACGCGTTAGCTAACTACGCCACCGAGTCGGGTTTTTCACTAATAGTTAATCAATTTACATTACTGTCACACTAATACCTCACTAACACTACTCGCCAACTCAGCTTCATTCTTGTATACCAACCCTAGTCATGACGAGCAAGCAATCTATCCCTTTGTAAATCTATGGTTTCGTTGGGTAGAAGTGAATCAAATTAACATTAACATGGGAAATCCTATATTGGCTTGCATCTACGTAACTGTGTAGACAACAGCGTGTCCTAAAGACCACCTCGAGTGTAACTTACATCGTTGTTCAAAGCAACGTTTCGCGGCAATCGGATTACTGGTACTGAAATAACTATCCAATGTAATTTGATCATTTCGTGCGTTTCACTTCTAAATTGATATATAAAGTTGCTCACCGTTTCATAAAGTAGGATTCACCCAATATTATTGGAATTGGAGACATTTGGATCGGGTTAAGAGACCCTCATTCCATTCTGGGAACTAATATTTTTAACCATAGCTTGTTTACTATGATAAAGTTCATATTACATTTTGGGAAAATAAATCAGATGACACACATTTTCAAAAGCTATGTTTTGGATTCGTGTCTCGACACCTGTTTGGACTATCCACACTAATTAAGATGAGGGATGTTCAATATAACAATAGCTACTACTACCTGCTTTGGTGGACACATGGCTTGAGGCGTCACTCTCGTATTAGACTAAACTGACAATAACAGGGAGATCGGTGTTTGAATCCCAGGTGGGTGTACTCAGGGTGTTTTTTCCAAAATGGTTTACCACTCTCCATTCACACACATGCGGGTACCCTACTTCCTCTAAATTCAACCTTCCTCTTCCCTAACTCATTAGATTAATTAGGACATATGCGTATAACCTGAACTGATAGTAAAAATATTACTACTACTACTACTACTACCACTACTACTACCACTACTACTACTACTACTACCACTACTACTACCACTACTACTACTACTACTACTACTACTACCACCACTACTACTACTACTACTACTACTACCACTACTACTACTACTACCACTACTACTACCACTACTACTACTACTACCACTACTACTACCACTACTACTACTACTACTACCACTACTACTACCACTACTACTACTACTACTACCACTACTACTACTACCACTACTACTACCACTACCACTACTACTACCACTACCACTACTACTACTACTACTACTACTACTACTACTACTACTACTACTACTACTACTACTACTACTACTACTACTACTACTACTACTACTACTACTACTACTACTACTACTACTACTACTACTACTACTACTACTACTACTACTACTACTACTACTACTACTACTACTACTACTACTACTACTACTACTACTACTACTACTACTACTACTACTACTACTACTACTACTACTACTACTACTACTACTACTACTACTACTACTACTACTACTACTACTACTACTACTACTACTACTACTACTACTACTACTACTACTACTACTACTACTACTACTACTACTACTACTACTACTACTACTACTACTACTACTACTACTACTACTACTACTACTACTACTACTACTACTACTACTACTACTACTACTACTACTACTACTACTACTACTACTACTACTACTACTACTACTACTACTACTACTACTACTACTACTACTACTACTACTACTACTACTACTACTACTACTACTACTACTACTACTACTACTACTACTACTACTACTACTACTACTACTACTACTACTACTACTACTACTACTACTACTACTACTACTACTACTACTACTACTACTACTACTACTACTACTACTACTACTACTACTACTACTACTACTACTACTACTACTACTACTACTACTACTACTACTACTACTACTACTACTACTACTACTACTACTACTACTACTACTACTACTACTACTACTACTACTACTACTACTACTACTACTACTACTACTACTACTACTACTACTACTACTACTACTACTACTACTACTACTACTACTACTACTACTACTACTACTACTACTACTACTACTACTACTACTACTACTACTACTACTACTACTACTACTACTACTACTACTACTACTACTACTACTACTACTACTACTACTACTACTACTACTACTACTACTACTACTACTACTACTACTACTACTACTACTACTACTACTACTACTACTACTACTACTACTACTACTACTACTACTACTACTACTACTACTACTACTACTACTACTACTACTACTACTACTACTACTACTACTACTACTACTACTACTACTACTACTACTACTACTACTACTACTACTACTACTACTACTACTACTACTACTACTACTACTACTACTACTACTACTACTACTACTACTACTACTACTACTACTACTACTACTACTACTACCACTACTACTACTACTACCACTACTACTACTACCACTACTACTACTACTACCACTACTACTACTACTACCACTACCACTACTACTACCACTACTACTACTACCACTACTACTACTACCACTACTACTACTACCACTACTACTACCACCACTACTACTACCACTACTACTACTACTAGTACTACTACTACTACTACTAACACTACTACAACTACTATCGAATATTAGATCAAATATAAAATGTAATAAATTTAAGGAATTAAATTAAGTGCTAGAATAATGTTAGTTGTAAGAATAGACTTCAAGGAATGAAATGTATGTATTATATATTTACACTATTACACATATGTATGTATGACAGTTATGGTGCGGCACCAGCTGACAAACACATTGTGCTTATCTGGACCATGTTTAGTGGTTAAAAATATGTGTCTAGGTAATTTTTTCGAAAACAAGTTATTCGAAAATCAATTTATCGAAATCAATTCACCTAATAAAAAATCATCGAAAGTAATTTTGTTGAAAATCAATTTTTTGAACCATCAATTTTCCGAACGATATGTTTGTCGAAACAACATTTTTCGAAAATCCATTTCCCGAAGTGAACTTACCGAAAATCAATTGTTCGACAGTAAAATAATCGAAAATGAATTTTTCTAACAATCAATTTTTCGAATTGCATTTTTTTTCTCCGGAAAATCAATTTAGCGAACTGCGAGTTTTCCGGAAGCTATTTTATCGAGGATTATTATTTCTAAAATATTATCTATTAAAAAAATTTCGAAAAATGTTATCGTAAAACAAGTTATTCAAAAATATATAAATCGAAATTTTAAACTTTTTTAAAAACATTAAAACAACGATTTAATTTAAATGTTTTGTATACTTTTTATATTTATTGATTATTTATTTTAATAGTTATTAATATTACTAGCTCCTCCAAAATAGCTATCGTAAAGCAAGTTTTCTCAAAATACGTTTTTCGTAAATACATTTTTTGTATCAATGAACACACCCTTTTTAAAACACTCTACAAAATAATCAAAATAATTTTTTAAACCTCAACACAGCACAACTTAGCAAATGGAAATAAATTTATTGCTATTTTTACTGGCTATTTATTTAAATGTTAATATATTTTTATGGATGCAAACAAATTATAAAAACATCTTCAAGGTATTAAATTTCATTAAAAACTAGTCTTTACACATAAACTAGTATTAGTAGCGTTGTTTCAAACCATTTGTTTGAATTTTATGAAAAATACACTGGTAAAAATGGAAAAAGCAGTCACGATGATTTATTTATCATTGATATCTCAAAGTCAGTCATAAAGGTTTGGGGGTTAGAAGCTGGCTCTAGCTCCTTCACCTTTCTTAAAAGACGAGAGTAAGTTCCTTGTCTCTTGTCCGCTATAAGTGCATGCACAAGTGGGACGGAATTATTTGATTCAAATCCTTGAATGGTATACAACTGTTCAAATAGGGGTGGAACAGTCTTGAAGGTGCCGTCAGCATACCAATGCTTGGAACGACCAAGAAGCTGTAAGTTTCTTCCAGTAGAAAATATAAGTATATGGTCATCTTGAGGTCCTGAGTCATACATTAGAAACTCTTCTCCATTTACAGTTAGTTTGTATTCTTCAGGAAACACAATGTCGCGACGGAAACTAGGAACAGCTACTCTCATTCAAATATTTCTTATGGTTCGTTTAATATTCGGCACATTAGGTAGTTTTGCAACGACACTTTGACTAGTTCCACTCGAGACTAAAGCCAAGATACAAGTTGGTGTATCGCGAGTGTTTTTTGCCTTGTCACGGATATTTGACATTAGTTTCTCTGCATCCACATGAGCAGCGGCCCCCTAGATGATTATGCTCATTTCTCTTACTTAAAACAATACTATCGGATTCTGTTATGACTCGCACCCCATACTTTACATTTTGAAATCTTTCACACTTCCAATAAACCCTTTCTTCAACTTGCTTTTCTTTGTAATATAAATGAACGTCAAGTATACTTTGACTAGTTCCACTCGAGACTAAAGCCAAGATACAAGTTGGTGTATCGCGAGTGTTTTTTGCCTTGTCACGGATATTTGACATTAGTTTCTCTGCATCCACATGAGCAGCGGCCCCCTAGATGATTATGCTCATTTCTCTTACTTAAAACAATACTATCGGATTCTGTTATGACTCGCACCCCATACTTTACATTTTGAAATCTTTCACACTTCCAATAAACCCTTTCTTCAACTTGCTTTTCTTTGTAATATAAATGAACGTCAAGTATGAGTTTACGTCTTCCTTTTTCACTCATCATAAACTTTAACGCCATAACAATACTTTTAGATTTAAAATAAATGTTAACACACTTTGTATTAAAGAAGATGGAGCTTGAATGAGCCTAGTGGAATGTGTCAAGCTTCATCTCCGCGCAGTTATAGGAAAGGGAATCACCTACCCCTACCCTCACCCCCGCCCTATAGGGATGATTACCTACACTACCCTACACTAATTTTCTAGGAAAAATATAGTTCGTTTAAAGTAAAATAATAATGTTTTAATGAGCAGATTTAAAATTACTAAGCCTTGCATGGAAAGCTAGAATTTTATTATATTTCGAACTTATCGTTTGAAAAATTTATTTTCAAAAACATCCTTTTTGAAACATTTATTTTGAAAAAGAGATTTGAGGTAAATTCATTTTCGAAAAAGAAATTTTGGAAAAACTTCTCGTTCGAAGAATTTTTAGATCGAAAAATTGGTTTTCTAAAAACTGTATTTTGAATTTTTTTTTCCGAAAAAATTATTTAAAAAAATTTATTTTCGTCTAATTGATTTTCGAAAAAGATGTTTTCAAAAAACTATAAGTTCGAAAAATTGCTATGTCAAAAAATTGGTTTTCGAAAAATAAAACTTCGAATAGTTGAATTTCAAAAAACTGATTATCGAAAAATTGCTATTCGGTAAGCTCGCCGGCTACCAAAAATATGTACTCCATATACAATTAAAAACTACTACTACTACTACTACTACTACTACTACTACTACTACTACCACTACTACTACTACTACTGCTACTACTACTACCACTACTACTACTACTACTATTACTACTACTACTACTACTACCACTACTACTACTACTACTACCACTACTACTACTACTACTACTACTACTACTACTAGTCTTTATTTAGCAGGCGAAGTCAGCCTTATCTATAATAATAAATACAAAACTTTAAACTATTTAGAATTTAAGCACGTAAATGTAGAATTTAGATAAAAATAAAAAATCAAACAAGTACAATAATTTTTGCTCTTATTTATACACTCATTCAAAGCTCAAATTGTTTAAAGAAGTCAGACCGGTAAGGTAGAATTTAGAGAAAATGTAAACAATTATCGTTTAGGGGGGAGTATTTAATTAATTAAGAAAAAATATCTGCAATGCACCCATCCCAGATTTTAACACCGATCTCCCCGCCATTGGCAAAGAAAACTAGACGATCTTGACGTTTACTGTCCACCGAAGAGAATTTTCAATAGTAATAACTATGTTTGAATATAATAATTGAAAAAAAAACCACTTCATGGTGTGAGCCGCAAGCAAGCTATATCGACCTAGCGGCCGCTGCAGTTAGTGATGTTAGTATCAACCTTTTTGTGGCTAGAGGATGTCATGGAGTCAACACGAGTCCTCAAACTCAATTTTATAAATTGCAGCTTCTATTTATTTATTCAATTAGCTCCTTATTTGTCCTAACGAGGCTGCGTTTGACCTTTATCATATCTACTGCTATGCAGATAAAATTTTGAGGTGCTGAGGATCGAGCCCGAGACCTTTATATTTATAGCCAGGAATTCTGACCACTAGACTACAGAGCTAGTCAAAGAAAATAATATAATAAAAAAAGCTTAACGCAGTTTGGGTATTTTCTGAAATATTTTTATCGCTCTATTACAAATGTGACATACAAAACAATTAGATTAGAAAAAACTTCCATGAGACGAGCCTATATAAAATACGTATATGAACCCGCCCAAGGACAATATAATTTTAACTTTTTTCTGCAAACGAGGCCCAAACCCTGAAAAAACCTTAGTTCATATCCAGCTGAGATTGAAATATTTTTTCTATCGATGCCCACTTCGATTATTCACAGCTTACACTAATTTAAGGAAAAGGAAGTTGAATTTCAAGCAGGTTCACTAACATTCACCCGGAAAAGTATATATATATATGTGTGTAAAACTAACCTCAAGCACACTCGCCCGGGATTCAAACCTCCAGCTTCCAAGGTCAGATATGTGCATGTCACTCGAGCGCACTAGAACTGATCTAACTCTTACGATGATATTTGATCTTCCTTTATCGCAAAAACAGTTGGGACGCAAGTGATTCATAGTTCAGGACGCAAGTGACCCAGAGTTCAAGACGCAAGTGATTCAGAGTTCAAGATGCAATTGATTCAGAGTTCAGGACGCAAGTGATTCCGAGTTCAGGACGCAAGTGATTCATAGTTCAGGACGCAAGTGACCCAGAGTTCAAGACGCAAGTGATTCAGAGTTCAAGATGCAAGTGATTCAGAGTTCAGGACGCAAGTGATTCCGAGTTCAGGACGCAAGTGATTCCGAGTTCAGGACGCAAGTGATTCCGAGTTCAGGAATCAAGTGATTCCGAGTTCAGGAATCAAGTGATTCCGAGTTCAGGAATCAAGTGATTCCGAGTTCAGGACGCAAGTGATTCCGAGTTCAGGACGCAAGTGATTCAGAGTTCAAGACGCAAGTGATTCCGAGTTCAGGACGCAAGTGATTCAGAGTTCAAGACGCAAGTGATTCCGAGTTCAGGATGCACGTGATTCAGAGTTCAACACGCACGTGATTTAGAGCTCATTTCAGGCGCTAACCCTGTTACAAAAAACACCCTCTTGTGTTTAAAAAACAATTTTAAATCAGTGTGGTCCAACTGCCAGCCTGTGGGCCGAATATGGCACGCGCTCACTGAGAATGTGACCCTCTCAGTATACAGGAGGGGAACTAAATGGAAACTCTTGCTGGCAGATGTGAAATAGCTAATGATTCAAATATAAATATTGTCATGGTTGCATTTTATTAAACATTTATTTGATTAGTAAGAATATTTATAAATATGTATTTTCTGTGTTAAATTGTTTTGTTAAGGTGTACGTGCCTTTACATATTATTACATAATACATTTTTGAGAAATTAATAAAACTATTTTTGAAACAAAAATTTTAAAGATTCTACTAACCAAAAATACAATCTATTATAAGTATTGAAACAATGGTTTAATAAGTGTTGTTTGTAGGCCTATATTATAATATTGGGGTTACTAAATATAATCTTCGTAATGTGGTGCAAAGTGAGAAGCAGATATGGCCGTTGGATCACCCGGATTTAAATAATAAACTAAATTCAAGTGTATTACTCTGATGTGCATCGGTGGGAACGTGGAATAAACGACAGGCTCATTTAGTCTGATTTTTAGGTAACGAGGAGATTGGGGATCGCATCCCGGGTGTAGAGAGGATGATTTTCCCCAAATAGTTTTCCAATCTCTCTTCAAACAAATGTGTGAACATTTTCTATACATCCATACATTACTCATTCCTACCCATTAGTGTAAATAATTGCGGTTAGCCCGAACAAGTAGAAAAATGAGGTTGAAAAAACCCATTATAATTGAATTAGGATCTTCCATACCGTTGATCAGTTTCCCTATCCACTCAACTAAACGGATGTACGATAAAATAAACTAATTTAACATTATAAAACCATTTGACAGATTAGACAGTTCGGTGATTTGTGATGTTCTTCAATCCAGAAATACCCTCCCTCTCATACCATATGCCAATTTTCACTGAAAACTTTAGTGAGCTGTCACTCCAGTGCGGGTAGATATTCATAACCATGCTTTTCTGAGCGCTTGGATCGATTACCGGAGAGCGCACACCTCCATTATCTGATTGAATACCTCGCTCTTCCTGTACCGTAAAACATAGACGTATAATAAAGATGATTTACTCTCTCGTCACTACTGAAAGTGGCCTGGCTATAGCTAGCACGTCGTGTGGGGAACCTTTTAGAAAATATTCTGATACATATGGTGAAGCTAACATTGGCCAAAGTTTATTATATTTTTATTTATTCCATTAGGGAAACTTAACTTTCACTTTCTGAACAAAGGGATTATTTCAGCACAAGACCTGCAGGCCATTTAACTTTACAACGCCCACCTCGGTGGCGTAGTTAGCTAATGCGCTAGTTTCGTCTTGAGCTAGACTGTCGAGGACGGGGAGATCGAGGTTCGAATCTCACTTGGGTGAACTGGGGGTGGTTTTTCCTAAATAATTTTCCACTCTCTCCCACCACGCAAATTTGGGTTCCCTTCATATATATTGAACCCTCCCAATTCCTAACCCATTAGCGTAATTAGTACTTAAGCGTATAACTCGAACGGGTAGTAAGACGTTGGGCTAAACAAATAAATAAATAAAATAACTCTACAAAAACCCTTTCACCCAATCATCTAGCAGTTAGGTCATTAATGTGAAAAGGTAAAGTCCAATTTTATCAAGGGTACGTTCTTAGGCTATGCCAGGAATATAATTCGGGGCATTTAGCTCAAAAGATAAACATGCTATATATAATACCTATAAGCATTCTTAACAGCTGTGAGGTAGACATAATCTTACAACTTAGCTCAGTAGGTAGCAGGAGGCACATATTAGGAGAATTCAAATATTGGATTGCTTGAAGGAAAGAAGAAAATTCTGTGAGCTGTAGGAAGAGGTAGAGGCGGTCTAAGTTATCCTAGAAAGAATGGACCTGTCGATAGACAGAACACCTAATAATAATAATAATAATAATAATAATAATAATAACAATAATAATAATGTACACACATATATGTGTGTACATTATATATATATGTATACATTTTCAATATTATTTTTATTACTATAATTATTATTGTTAAGTTTTCTATCTTATATCAGGTCCATTCCTTTTGTCAATGAATTTGACTGCCAATGCGTCATATATATGGACGTACCAGTGTTTTGTTCCTCTAAATAGTGTTCCAAATACTTCTTCCACTCAATCACAGGTATATTTCCTCTATACTGCACTTTTATACTCTTTCCTCAACATTGTGGTCAAATATGGATAGCCTGCACGGGTGGTTAGACGTACTGCATAAACAATAGTGTTGGTCATGCAATGTAATTTAAATGTATGTTGAATGCACAGATCAACTTAAAGTATACATATATATATACATTAATATATATATTGAAACATACATATGTAATTAATATATATATAACTTATGTGTATATTTTAAGTTGATCTTATATTAATTGATCTTATATATTAATACATACATATGTAATTAATGTATATATGTATACTTTAAGTTGATCTGTGCATTAAACATACATTAAAATTACATTGCATGACCAATACACTTTTTTATGCACTGCCTCTAACCACCCGTGCAGGCTATCCATATTTGACCACAATGTTGAGGAAAGAGTATAAAAGTGCAGTATAGAGGAAATATACCTGTGATTGAGTGGAAGAAGTATTTGGAACACTATTTAGAGGAACAAAACACTGGTACGTCCAGGGTTCGAACTTGTCACTCACCGGACAAGATGAGACTGAGGCCTTTGCCCACTTGTCTACCGTTGCGTGTTCCTGATGTTCACCTAAATTTACAAATAAAAACTATTGCACAGTATTTTATAGGTATTTACAATCTTATTCTTAAGAATAATTTTAACTTTTAGTATAAGATCACTCACATTACTAACGTTTGTTTTGTAGGAATCTATGACTTTGTGATTATAACTAGCCCCCAAAAAGACATGTTTAGCAGCTGGTATAATCTAAATATAATTACATTTCTACTTTTAACAAGCAGATGTACCCAGCGTTGCTCTGGGTATCTTTGCAATTTATTCCAGGTGGGGCTACCTAGGGAATCACTTTGCTTATAAAAAGATAAAAAATCTCTTGATTTTATTGCTTCTAGCCTGGTTATGAATTAATTCAAAACATTATTAAAAATTGTAAAATTACGTCTTTGTGGTGCACACATTCATGCAAATTGGCTACTATTTCTAAAATTCCTGACCTTTGCCTGTGATAGATATCGCGCGATGCTCATTAGTGACAAACAAATTCTCTATTTTATTAATATAGGAGAGTAATTCATATATTAAAAAAACTTATTTATAATAATATTGAATAATTTAAGGTGTCTTTATCTTAACAATATTTTTCAATACCACATAAATTAAATTCTAAGCTTCTTGATTCGACTAGAATAGTCGGTATAGAACAAATCAATGTAACCAATTTTAATAGAGTAATCTTGTGGACCTTTTATTTAATAATGTTCACCATCCTTTGGTAATTCACATCTTTCGATCGCTATTAGATATTGATTTATTTCAACCCCATTCTCTTTACTTAGAAAAATCGATATACCCCATGTTATTAATTAATAATACTACTTTCACAACTTAACTGGTTTATTTTCATAGTAATAATTTTAATCTATATAACAATCTGATAGTCACCTCGGCCGTGTGTTTATTCAACTTATTGATGTTAATAGCGTAGTTGGCTAACGCGCCAGTCGTGTTGAGCTCTACCGCTGAGGACGGGGAGATCGAGGTTCGAATCTCAATCGGGTGAACTGGGGGTGGTTTTTCCTAAATGGTTTTCCACTCTCCCTCCACGCAAATGCGGGTTCACTTCCTTTAAATTCAACCTTACCCATTCCTAATCCATTAGCGTAATTAGTACTTAGGCGTATAACCCGAACGGGTAGTAAGACGCGGTGCTAAATATTATTGATGTTAATATACCAGCAGCTACTGAACATCTTAAAAAGATAGTTCAAAGGATAACTAATCCTCGTGTTCCTAAAATTACCATAAAGATATTATAAATTCCTAAATTATTTTCTTCTTCACTTAAATATCATTTAGGGATATAAACTCAACTTTTCAAAAATAAGAACAACATAAATCTAATAACAATAAGTTCTATTAATATTTTTTGAACTACTTTATATTGGAGAAAGAAACTTTAACCGCAGTAGGATACTGGAAATAAGTAGCTTTTATAACACCTGCTTCGGTGGCTAAAAATGACAGGGATATCGGGGTTTGAATCCCGGTTGGGTGTATTGAGAGTGGTTTAAAAATGGTTTTACACTCTCCCTCTACTCAAATGAGGGTACACTTCATATATATTAAGCCTTCCACATTTTTAGTTCATTAGCATAATTCGTACGTATGCGTATAGCCCGAATAGGTAATAAGACGTGACAGCGCCGAAAAGATGAATAAAATAAATTTTTCTTTTGTAGTCAACAATGATAACGTTTTAATGTATTATTGGTGTGATTATTTCATTGATGTTGATATTATTTATCAAGTGTTACAGTTTTAGATCACATTACTTTATGCATAGATATACTAAAATTGTTTAGTAACTTTTGTACTCTTGTAATTTTCAAAAACTTCCTTTCTATCTAAATTAGACTATACAAAGAATATGTATTTATGTGTGAAGTAACTGGGGTGTGGATAATAGACCTCAAAACAACACAAAAACTCAATATGAACATCTGTCCTATGTTCTATGATTCCCAAGGTTCTGCTGGAATTGTTAATAATTGATACCCCCCTGTTCATGTAGCTGCAGCCCTGCCTGTGTACCAGCAGTGATACATCACTCACAGGAGGTGCTCGAACTGTCCATCTTAGGCCTTAATGCATACCTACACTTGCCACATCATTGATTGTCTGACACGTTCAAACACCCCAAGAGTTCCAGGGATCTGCTGGTCTCCTTGTTCCGTACGATGAAGTATTACAATGTCAGTAATGGGTGCTGTGTAAACGATGACCTTGAGATGACTACAGATAATAGTCCAATGACTTAATAGCAGGGGAGCGCGCAGGCCAGGTAATTGGTCTTATATGGCCTATATAAACACTTTCACGGGAACCACTCATTCAGATCATACCATGAGGATAAGGGCTAGCGACTGCTACCTGTAACACACAAAGCAAAATCAGCCCTTTCTAGGATGACCTAGATTGACGATTCTGTCAATTTGGATATTCTTAGTCGGGCAACAGCCGTACGGCGCACTCATCCAGATAATCTCTGGCCCATCTACTGACATGTGGTGGTGCCCCATCATGCATGAACCACATCAGGCATACCAAACCAAAAGGGGTGTCCTCGAGTAATACAATTAGCTGTTGTCACATTAAGTTACAGTAAGATTGGCCTGTCAAGTATCCAGGTAACACGAAGTGCCTAGATAAGTTGCCACTAACAACTGTTCCTGCCCAGACGTTAATACCAAATTGTTGCTGATGGCGTAAATGCATATTGGTGTGTGGATTCATGGAAGCCCAGTGATGGGTATTGTGGAAATTGAATACACCGTTACGCTTGAAGTCCGCCTCGTCAGTAAGCAACACAGATGCTACCAAGTACTTGTTACGATCACACATATGTAGAAACCATGTACAAAACACTCATGGTGGGAAGTGAACGCCAGCAAGAGCTTGCACACTCTGAATATGATACGGGTGAGGCAGTTGTTCCCTTCCGCTGCCGCTATCCGTCGGGTTTTTTCACCAGGATATTCATCAACGGGTGATAGCACAATCCTCCACAGCCACAGCTCGTGTTCTGTGCGACCAATCAGTGGTGCCCACTCCGTTTAGTCTCAGCCAGTAGTCTTTTCTCTGAAAAGTCTTTCATTTTGCCAGAGGACGATTCAGAAAGCGTTTCACTTACATATGTCTCACTGTCATCACATTAAATTTGGCAAGTCCGTATATGTCCACCATTTCACGACTAAAATAAGTCTCCCTGATTAGAGTGCCTTGTGAAGAGACTGACTTCAGCTAGAAATATGTCAACAAGGAAATGGGCCTAGCAACACACACTCCACGTTCGTATCTACCACACTCTGTACACAAACATGTGTACTGACTACCAACAGCAGTAACAGCGACATGGTTGAACAGAGGACATCATTATGTTATCTTAACTCTGTATGTTGATTTGCGATCTGCTTTCCCCACCCCAGTTACTTCCCACAAAATATATACACTCACTATAGATAGAGCAATTTGGACGAACTTTCAAGAAACTGGCCTCAAGGGTAAACCTTGTAATGTTTGTAAATATGTTAAAAAATAATCATGCAGCCATTTCTTATCCACCATACCTTGAAATTATTATAAACATTTTCACTAAACAGTTTATAATAGCAAATGAGTTCACTGAGTGCATACTAATTATATTTTGCCACTCATGTTTTGTTATTTTATTGAAATTGATGTTTCCTTTAATCCATATCATGCTTTGGCTGTCTTTCTTGGTATTAAATATATAAGTTCATCCAGGTGTTCTGAGATGGATGGAAACCCAAACTTAATTTTTAAAGGGTTTATAATATTTAAATCCCATCTTAGCATATATTTTAAACCTTAACCTGTAAAATGGAACTTTACGTGCAGCATTGGAAGAATCTATATTTAAACTCATGCATAAAAAAGATACTAAAAACAATATTTGTAATTTTCAACCTATTTCTCTGCTAAATACTTAATATAAAGTATTAGAAAAAAATAGCAAATGTGCGTATATTTAAAAACTTGAAAAAATAAACCATATGAAAATCAACATGGTTTTATGACCACTAAATATAATTTAACTAGTAGATAGCTTAGTAGAAATTCTGGGATATGTTTCCCCTCAATTCTATACTATATGTAATATTGATGCCATTTATTTTGATCAGAGAAAAGTTTTTGATTTGAGTCATAGCAGCAGGCCCTATTATCTTCTCAACAATAATTAATTTTGACTTATAACCAAAGAAAAATTGATTCAGAAGATATTTTAAAATATTAAAATATTTTAAAATATTTTATTTGCCTTACATTAAGATAAAATCACCTCCAACTCTTTCTTAGCACATTGTGCTATGCCTCAATTGTCAAATTCAGATACATCTCTTTCTTTCTAATTTGTTTATTGATGGCATCGGTAATAATATTTAACTTCAACTATTTGATTTTTGCTAATGCTATCAAACTATTAAAAAACACAAATTTAACTAATATATTTACGAAAATTGTTTTTTACAATGGCCAATAGTTGAAAATGGACTGTCTATAATAAGACAATAACTAGAACCACAGCTTTCACTAGAAATACTGGCTTTATTTTGTTCAGTTATAAACTTGACAATGACCTAATAGAACACTGCTTTTATATTATTTATCTAAATGTTGTCTTAGAAAATAGCTTAACTTACTCATCTTGTTGATCATATAATTCCTTACTCACTGGATTTATTAATTATATTGTTTCTCATTCTCTAAAGTTGACTGTTTATAGGTTTGTATTTGAGCTTTGGTCAGATCCAAGTTCAAATATGCCAGTGTTGCTTAAAGTTCCATCCCCTTAATTGATTCTCTCAGATTGTAAAGTGCTCAACGTAAATATTTATCTGAGTTAATTATCTTTTCTCTTGTTTTTTCTCTTTACTATAATTTAGTTCGAAAATTATTGCTTTTTGAATCTTTTCTATGCAATGAAAATGTACTATTAATTTGGTAATTCATAAATTTTTCTGTGGCTTTCACTGCTAGCCTATTATAGCTCTTGGTTATGTGTTGATTATACAATGGATAGTACAGCATTTTGCAGTTATAGATAAAAGTAATATCTAATTTATGTCAATATACTAACCTAGTTGGGTTCATAAACAATTCTTAAGATGCCACATCAAGAGAGTCAGGTTGGTAACATTTTATAAGTAAATAGCTCTTCCGGATGCTAAGTAACCATTTAGTTCTTTCATATTCCAATAAACAGCATGAGTCATACTTGTATTCAAGATATTCTTTTTAATACTAATAAATAAATTAACACGACACACCGCACATACTTTCTAGCTCCTTCACCTAAAAATGGAGCCATGGCTTACAGCAGCAAAGCTATATCAAGCTAGAATATCAAACATTCAGAAGACATTTTTAGTTTAATGTGTTATTTTACAGTAAAAACTATCTATGACAATACCAAAACAATTATGGCAATATAAATTAAAGTAAATCCACTATTTGAAACAACATAGTATCCAGTTCATATTTATATAAAAAATATATGCAAAAATGGACGCATTCCGTAGACAACGCAAAATATGCCTAAGGTATAAAGATAAGGGAAGGTCAATAATAGGAGAGGTGAAACAAAATAACTACATACAAATAATCGAATAAGAGCGTCACATTTTACCAAAGCGCATAAAAAAAATGAAATTATTATAATAGTGCACACACAAAAACTGCTTTTAAACATACCATTTATATTATCATAATATTTTGGATCAAATGTTACAAAATAGTGAAAAATGACACTAAACAATAGTTTATTACTATGATATAAACCGTATACGCCCGTTTTACTTTCTTATCCAAACAAAGCTTTCGAATTTGATTTGACGAACAATTTAGTATTGGTAAAACCAATTAGCATTAATAATTAAAATAATTGTAATTCATGCTAGCGTTTATAATTCAAACAAAATAGGTTTAATTCTTTGAATTTAATATTTAATTATCGATGCTTTTTTGTTGTTATTGTTTGGACATAGCTCGCTAAACGTGATCATCCATTTATTATTTTATAATAATGTTGAATAGGATAGTTAATATAAATTTAACATTAAAACGCCACGCTTATGAAATGAAAACTCATTAAAACCACTCCCGAATTCCACTGTCATAAAACGTATTGATTTGTGTAATGTGCTTAATCATCTGCTACGTTTGTTTTAGTTTCCATTTCAAAATAAATATACGAGATATTTTGTTCGAAAGAATAATTATGATATAGTAATTGATTACGTTTGAATTTATACATTTTATTCGATCTTGATGGTCTTGGGCCAAAGTTCTCCCTTAGTACAAGATATTCGTGGGTTCAAACCCAGCTGGCGTTGATGGATATTTCTTGAGTGATAAAAATCCGTAGCACAACTTATTTGGAGTGGAAGTAAATCCGTCGGTCCCATGTCGATAGTGGCATGCAAAATAAACTTGGAAGGTATCTGAAAATACCTTTCCCGGCAAAATTGGTAGGTCATTTCACTCTCGCTCATAGACATTCTCGTATACTGAAATAACCAGTTGGTTCAGAAAGTGCATATATATATATATTATTTTTAGCTTGTACATTTTAATACAAGAGCTCTTCATCTGTTTAATCTACAGGTTTAACTTAGGATGGAAGCTTAAAGCTATATAAACCATATTGGCATGGAGGAGAGATGGGAAAACCACTATGATGTATCACAGGGGTAACATATCTTCTAGGAAATCCTCAGTAGACATATAACCAATGGTTCCCTTGTATTAGTGACTACAATGATTGGCCTAAAGTCTAGAGAACAATGGTTTGAATCCCACTGAAACTGACACATTTATTAAATACTTATATACTGGCTCGTATTGCTAACCATTCAATAAATATCTTGGCCTCAGGGTATGGCGTGTATATAGTCCACCCGCCTTCGGAGTGGTGGTAGCTGACAGCAAAAGTTACCAGACATACTTTAATGTCTTCATTCGCCAAACCATATGATCTGCAAGACCATATATTGAGTGGGTGTCACTTTTGGAAGTCAAAACTTGTACAACACAAAATTTGTTTTTAACCATTTTACATCTTCTTCTAGCACTCAAATACCACTACTACTATGACAAATGGACTCTAGATTAGACGTATTGATGTATGTTGAGACAACTTGTAAGTAATTTGCTAATATCGGTGGGTCTAAGGTAAAAAGTCATGACCTTTAAAAGATTGAAATATTAGATTTTGGGTTATTTAAATTAGGTTTTGTTACAATTACATGCAGGTAAAGGGCTGTAACGTGCAGACCAACTAATCTAAATGTAACACTTTATTTTTTGTGTAACCCTCATCCATCCCAGATGTAGGGAGGTAAAGGGCAGTAGGCCTCATACTGTAAGCTTACAACGTTTCACTTTCACAAGTTTCATATATAGACCTAGTGGTATGTCACATCCAGCGAGGGTTACATCTCTTTACCTCCACGTTACTTGTTAAATCAACTGTTTAATGAGAACTAAGGGATTTAATACTATCACTGATTTACGTTTCAGATTTCGCAGTTTCTTTGCTAAGAGATCTGAGTGGTCCTAAAGTTAAAGTTTTTGTATGTATTTCATTAAAAAGGATTCGCAAATTAACACTTCAGTCAGTGAATAATGATGAAGATGTACGAGAAGTTGGTGACTCAGTAAGGAGTATAAATAATTGTATAGAGCAAAGTTTTCACCCCAGTGGGCCAGTGAATGTGCTTATTTTTCAAAATAAAAGCACTCAGTAGATAAAAAATGTATTTGCTTGATCCGTATCTAAATAGTATAATTATCGTTGATGAAAACTATACAGTCCTTTTAAATTGATATTTGCTAAGTGAAGACAATGCTGGGAATAGTAATATTTTGAACACAATTTCAGATTTAAATGAACATAATACACAAACTCTCAAACACAAGAACTCAATGATTTTGCCTATAAAGAAGTTTATGCAAATAATGAAAATGAAAACGTATCCTGCATTTTCTGAATACGTCATTGTTGAAAATACCACCATGTCTAATGATTAATAAAGACAGTATAGAAAATCTATCAGTTATAGATGAAAATGATGAAATGCTGGAAAAGGGAATACAAATATGTCTAAGGCTTGTATTAAAAAGAAAAATAAGCAAAAAGGGGAGACTTATATAAGTAAAACTAATAAAGTCACGCCATCTAAAACTTTACAGCCAGACTCATGTGGCCATGCGAAGTGTCAGAAAACTGTACAAAATATTTAGGTGATGATAAACAACACAATTTCTAATTGTTTTCGAAATTAAATTTTGAAGTTAAAAAGAGTTTTTTTACTATCTAGTATGGAAGAAAATTAAAAGAAAAGAGTATACACAAAGAACAGTGAAAGTATAAGAGGTCAATCATTTAATTATTTATTAACTGTCCAAAGGGAAAAACAAATTTAAGGTTTGCCAGAAATTTTTTAATAAAAACACATTAGTCAAGAGATTCTATTCATTTGACAACCAAACGGAAATATACATCTAAACTAGGTATGAAGACATGAGGGATAGGAAAGAGACTCAAGAGACTCAGGAAAAAAGGGAAGTTGTGGATAATTTTTTAAATAAAATCCCTTCCAGCTGTACCCTCACACTTTCATCACTAAGGTACAAACAAAATTTATTTACGAGTGCAGTTTAAAAGTTTGGGCAATATATACCGAATATATGCTAATGATTGTAAAGAAAAAAATAGATCCATTGTAAGAAGATGTATACTTAGAAATACAGTGTTTAATAAATAGTTTAATATTGGTATGCACTGCCCGAAGAAAGACAAATATTTAAAATGTGAAAGTTTCAAAAACAGAGAAGATGACACTTCTGACTCTGACCATGAAAAGCATTTATCCGAAAAAAAGTTTGATAAAAAAAACTTTTGAGAAGGATCAAACACATGCTAAACATGTTGAAACATTTTTGTGTTTATCCTTTGATCTTAAGAAGGTAAAAATTCCCCTTTTGGACAGAAAAATATGTTTTTGTACTATAGTCGTAGATATACTCCCTATTATAATTTTACTCTGTATGGGAATGTAACTAAAGGTGGATTTTGCTACCGATGAGAGAGCGATGGGGAAAGTGTGTAAATGACGTTTATAGTATTATTTAAATGTACCTGACTATAGCTAATATTAGACATAAAATGAAGAGTGTTGCTTTATATTGTGATATCTGTCCAGGACAAAATAATAACCGACAGTTTTGGGCTATGCTGTATTAGTTTATAAGACATTCGGGAAGTATAGATAGAACTACATTGAATTACCTCATTCCCGGACACCCTGACATGCTTGTGGACTCAATGCATGCGTGTATTGAGTCAAGCTACAGGAACTGCAAGTGGAGAAGGTGCAAAACTCAAAATACGTGAAATTTGTAGACTTACCTTTTATAAGGACAACGATGTGCTAAACATTTTATGATAGTTTTGATCAATCAAAAATTCCAATTTATTTAAAGTTTCAGGAAGAATAAAAGACCTGAAGATCAATATTTAAACCGTCAACCCATTTCCGTTGCAAAATGCAAAGTACAAATATTTGGATAAATTGTTTTCAAAGGAGTGATCCCAAATTTCTACCATCATGAATACAGGACTCTTCCAAAGAAAAAACCAACATTCAAGATTGTTTGAATGAAACAGATGAAGAAGATGGAGTGTATTAAATTTAATTCTTTTGTTTCCTTTGCATTCAAGATAATAAGTTTTTATTCTGAACGATTTTTTTTAGTAATTTAATCTATTTTCCCCATTTTGTAGGATCATTACCTATACGGGCCTAAGTTTCTGATTGCTTTCTTCTTGTTTTTATAGCTTTAGTCTAAATATTCCCTTTAGGGATATGCCAGAGAAGTGCAAAGGAATAATATACAATGCCTATTACCTACCAATGCTGAAGCACGCCGCAGAAACGTGGGTAGTGCAGGAACATGATAAAAACAGAATGCAACTGAGAGAACTGAGATTTCTGAGAAGCAGGATTGGCTTAGCAAAATTTGACAGGATGAGAAATGAAAGAGTGAGAGAAATAGTAAAGAAGAGCAAGTCCAGGACAGGATAGAGAAGGCACCACTAAGATGGTATGTCCATGTGAGAGGAAGGGAGAGGGAATGGATTCCCAAGAATATGTTGGATATGGAGGTGGAGGTTAGGAACCCAAGAGGAAGGCCAAGGGACAGGGAGTAAGGAAGAGTGTGGAGGAGAGGACTGGGCCAAGGTGGAGGGAGAGAGGTGGTGGGAGGAAAGGAGGTGGTGGAGAGGCTTATTTTCCAAACAGACCCAGCCAGGAGCTGGAAGCTGTTCATGATGATGATGATAATTATTATTCTAAATATTGACCTTTTATAATTTTACTAACTAATTATAAGTTTTATAATATTTATCTTCAATGTATCAAGATGTGTATCATACTGTAGACTTATCATAATAAAAAAAGATTAAAATAATAATAATAATTTATTAAGGCTTATTATAAAAAGTTAATGAGGCAAACAATTTAGTTTTGCTTACAGAGCTCTCCAAGGTAAGACGCTTTAGCCCTTTAATTCTAAGATTTATCCTGTATAATTAATAGTAATATTACTCCTATGTTAAATATTTTAACCATAAAAATAACCTAAAATGCAATCTTTAATATAAACATAACCAGTTACTCACATATAAAATGTGATGGAAGAAAGCAACATTTTTGCTCTCTTGTGGACGAGGGCTACATACAACCTTTTACCCTAGAACCGTAGATATTATGTGTGTATTCAGAAAATAATCTTAACGCTTGGAGTATGGTCAACTTAATGTCCCCTTAAGTTTGATTCACACTGATAGGACTGTGCTCAGGCCGTGCTGTGACTGTGTTGTGTCAATACCATTCACACTGATAGGACTGTGCTCAGGCCGTGCTGTGACTGTGTCTTGTCACTACCATTCACACTGATAGGACTGTGCTGGGACTGTGTTGCTACCATTCACACTGATAGGACTGTGCTCAGACCGTGCTTTGACTGTGTCGTTTTGGATAGTTTCCAAAGTGATTTCCCAAGGTCACGGTCCAGCACGGTACGAACACAGTCCCAGCACGGTCCTATCAGTGTGAATGTAGATGATGTCGCCTTGATGTCGTATTAGTGTCGTTTCACCTACTTCGGCTTCTTCCGGCAAGCGGCGAACCTTCACGAAGGTTCTGATCTACAATCTGACAGTGGCTGTGGGACATTCCAGCATTGTTAACACAACTGTGTGCAATAAGCCAAAACAATGGATGAAGAGAACTTATTAATTTGGTTCAAGAGTATGAATGCTTATATAATTTGCAGCATAAAGATTATGATCATAATTTCACCAAAGAAAATATTTGGAAGGAGATAGCTGAAAAACTGAATGCAAGAGGTTTCTGTGAGTTTTCAAACTTCAGGACACGCATTCTAAAATATTTGTGAAACTTTTGATGGTAATCTCTGAGTCTCCCAAACATATTGTGGAATTCTCCTTCTCTTGCTCTAAACAAATTATAAACCTAGTATTTTATTCGTTTTCTCCTCTTTTTATCGAGTGAAATAAGATAAAGCCCACATGCAACAATCACATCTTCCTCTGCTTGATCTATGACTACAATTGCCGATGAGCAAAACAGTAGCGCTAACAGCACAGTCCCAGCACAGTGCCAGCACAGTTCCATCACAGTCCCAGCACAGTCCCAGCACAGTGCCAGCACAGTGCCAGCACAGTGCCAGCACAGTGCCATCACAGTCCCAGCACAGTGCCATCACAGTCCCAGCACAGTCCCAGCACAGTCCCAGCACAGTCCCAGCACAGTCCCAGCACAGTTCCAGCACAGTCCCAGCACAGTCCCAGCACGGTCCCAGCACGGTCCCAGCACAGTCCCAGCACAGTCCCAGCACAGTACCAGCACAGTCTCAGCACGGTCCCAGCACGGTCCCAGCACAGTCCCAGCACAGTCCCAGCACGGTCCCAGCACAGTCCCAGCACAGTCCTGTCACAGTCCCAGCACAGTACCAGCACAGTACCAGCACAGTCCCAGCACGGTCCCAGCACGGTCTCAGCTCGGTCCTCTCAGTGTGAATCAAACTTTAATGTTAACGTAACGTTATGTGACGTGAATATTCTCCTCTTGTTTTTAAATGTAAGACATCACTAAGCAGTTTAATTAACGTACACTTAACGTTCACTTAACTTAGGAGCTGTCCAGGGAGAACCTTCACTTTACATGGATGTTAAGTAAAGGCTAGGCCCACCACATGTTTTAGGTAGTCAATCATGTGGTTAGAAACGCGAACACGACTATTTAGTAGCTAATTTGATTTGTTTACAGCATAAAGAGACATCAAAAGAGCTAATTAGTGCTTCATTTGTTTGTCTATTGTACGCAGACAACGTCTTCTGTATAGTTTGTCCATGTTTCGCGAACTCTAAAGATGTCATCGTAGCCTCGTGTTCCACTTTATTTTGTATATCCAATAAGCTTCTATTACAAGTACTTGCATGCTCATTAGCTTTAAATGCTTGAAATTCGTTTGAATGATTTATTTTTTCCAAACAGTCCAAATCCAGTGTTTATGTTTTATTCGAGTTGTTACGTGAATCCTGATCATACACTAGTTTCTTTACATTAAATGAATTATACATGCACTTTAAGTGAAAGTTACGTTACGTGAACGTTAAGTAGATCGTGATTCCATCATAAGTACCCAAGTGAAATAATAAAAAACAGACAGTTTGTTCCTACTATTATTTTTACGTGCAACAGCTCCGCCTATCTGTATATTTACACTAACGGGGCAAGGATGAGGAAAGTAAACATTTAAAAGTGGCATGCCTAAATTTGCACAAAGGGAGAGTTGGACCCAATTTAAAAGAAATACCACCCAATACAACCCACCAGGACTCGAACCTCATCTTACACGTCACCAACAAACCGGAGAGTCGGGTGACACTTCTTACTGTCGTTGCTCTACGCTTGCCATGGCTTGCCTCCCTATCTCTCCCCCTCTACCCCCTCTTTGTGTCATTTTAAGAGGGCTCGTGATGGATACTATGTGTGTACCATGCCAACAGTCGTGATAAAATGCCCCATTTATCGTGGCCCACGTGACGAGGCAGAGGCAGTGCGTAGCGGTCTGGCTAAGTGGCACGATTTTTACCCCCTTTCCCCCTCTCTTGTCAACCCCTTTATTCTACATTCTCCAGCAGCTATCTCGATGTTTAGGTTGGACGTTGATGACCGGGTCTTGTTTTATTCAGAAGGGCTGAACTGAGTGGTTAAAGTTGTGCTTTTGACAAACTGATAAAATATAGAAAGTTTTTTTTAATATTAAATTTTTGAAACAGATATTGCCTGGACAGAAGCGTTCTTACTAGATCTTTTACTTACCCACATGAACGATATTTCTTAATCATGGTTATCTATGCTTTCTCCAGGCAATTGCTTCTTATAATCCATCCACTCTATGAGAATTTAATTACGACCCACTTCGGTGGCCGTATGGTCTAAGGTTCTACTTTCACAATTTAAACTATACTCCTTATGACGGGGAGATTGAGGTTCGAATCTTGGTCGGCTGTACTGAGGATAGCTTTTCCAAAATGGCTTTTCATTCTCTTTCTGTCCACGCAAATGTGGGTACACTTCCTATAAATTTAAACTTACGGGTAGTAAGACGTGGTGCTATAAAAATATTCAAGGACAAGGAAGATAGAATTGGGAGGAAATGTACCCTTATTGACGTTTGGGTGATGTAAGCATCGCTTGTCAGAAACGACGCTTCGTCAGCTTTGCACCGTAGATGACCCTTCGTCAGTTGTTCAAACATTCGTCTCGCTTTCTACGCAAATCCGCAGCTCTTAGGAGCATAGGGTGAATATCCTACTTACCTGTTCCTCCATCCCCACCCACCAGACCCCTCTACACCTTGCTACACCCTTCACTTCATAGCTACTACCCCCGATACAAAGCCCAGGGGATAGAGTACACGGATCTGTGTTTCCATGGCAACGACGCACTCAGACAGTTTATTGATTTGTCAATCAGAAGTAGCTCAAAATAAAACGGTGACGTCAAATAGGAGTTTCTAAATTATTTAGGTTACTGGCAAGGAGAGTGTCAATAGCCGCTATAAAATCCATTCCAACGCAAATGACCCCATTATAAGGCCAGTTAGAGTTAAGCTTTATCCCCATAATCCGTTAACAGGGGGCGTAGGAAGCTCATTTTTCTGGAGGTGTCGAATTCCTCCACGGAGATAAGTAGTCTGATAGCAATAGTCTAGTTCCTCCACAACACCTCATGGGAGTTGTCTAATAATTAAGCCTACTGGTCAAGTATGATGCTGCCCGCCACTAGATTCGTGGATTCAATTGTTGCCCTCGGGAAATTTTAAGTTGGAAATCACTGTACTAGGCTATTGCACTCGAACTACTTACAATCACTTCTTTGAGCTGTCATGGAGGAACTTGACCCCTACGAGAGGAGCTGGACCCTACCAGTGTAGGTACTCGACGTCAGGGGAGAAACATTACACCCCACTGGAGGAACTCTATCCTCAGTGGAGGAACTCGACCCCCAGTGGAGGAACTCAACCCCCAGTGGAGGAACTCGACCCTCAGTGGAGGAACTCTATCCTCAGTGGAGGAACTCGACTCCCAGTTGAGGAACTTGACCCCTACGAGAGGAGCTGGACCCTACCAGTGTAGGTACTCGACGCCAGGGGAGAAACATTACACCTCACTGGAGGAACTCTATCCTCAGTGGAGGAACTCTATCCTCAGTGGAGGAACTCTATCCTCAGTGGAGGAACTCTATCCTCAGTGGAGGAACTCGACTCCCAGTGGAGGAACTCGACCCCCAGTGGAGGAACTCGACCCTCAGTGGAGGAACTTGACCCCCTCAGTGTAGGTATTTGACACCCCAGTGGAGGAACTCAACCCTCAGTGGAGAAACTCAACCCCCAGTGGAGGAATTTGACCCCCAGTGGAAGAACTTAACCCCCAGTGGAGGAATTCGACCCCCAGGGGAGGAACTTGACCCTTCCAGGGGATAAAATCGACCCCGCAGGGAATAAACTTGACCCCCTAGTGGAGGAAATCGACCCTCAGGGGAGAAACTTGACCCCCTAGTGGAGGAAATTGACTCCACAGTGGAGAAACTTGACCCTCAGGGGAGAAACATGACATCCCACTGGAAGAATTCAACCCCCCAGGGGAGGAAATTGACCCCCAGAGGAGGAACTTGACCCCTACACTAAGTGAAAGAACTCCGCTGTGGAATTACGGGGCCTTCTTTGTATAGGGTACTAAACCAGGTATCATGGAATATCTCGAACATTTTTATAGTGAGAGATGTCTACTAGAAAGTTGACATAGCAATATTATTTTTCAATACAGTAAATATGTGTGGCGGGGTGTGAAGTTGGTGGTATGACTAAAACGAAGGATTGTGTTTATTTCTTAAGTATGGTCTTACAGTTAATAACAATAAAATAACACTTCTACTTTTCTAAGACCCACTAATTTGTTTCATTCCAAGAAACGGCCTTTTCCTTTAAAATCATATCGGATTCACCAAAGCAATATTTTATGTGGAATGTAGGAGGCTACAGATAATGAATTTTATAGGTAGATATTAAGATAATAATTAATCCTAATTATTTAACTAATGGAATATAAAATGAATAGTAATTTAAAAAAACACCATATCCCCCAAGCCCCCCACATACATAATCTCATGTCTACTGTAAGCTGCGTATCTTTATAGCCATTAGGTCAGTAGGAATTTTAAATTTGTGTGAACAGTCCCTAACCACGTGATATCGTGTCAACTAGTGTGAAACTTTAATTTTATATTTAATAAAATTCATTAAAATATAAAATTTTCCACAAATTTAATAAATACGATAAATAGGTTATTTGTTTTATTTTTTAGTTCAATGTTTTTTGTTAAAATAAATACAGTCTCAATCCATTTAAGTTTTATAAAGATTTCTATTAAAGGTAGATAAATAAAAATGATACGTTTAGAAAATGGTGTCCGTTTCCTTTAATATCAGTGATAATTTAACTCTCACGCTCCTTTTGTAGAGATAATCTTTAAAATGTTAAAGTTGATCCTACATCAATGAAGATTTACAGACTATAGCTTTACGGATCTGTACAGATCAATTTCTTCCTTTGGATTCAATCTCCTCTTAAGGACTGCGGAGCTTACGGATACAGATTTTGTGGACAGATTTTCAATCTAAGGTGTTATGAATGTTTGGAAATTACTAAGAAATATAAATTGTGTTTATTTTAAAACAAACTAATTACATTGTTAATTTAGATCTTACCATACCGGTGAGCACATAGACTAAATAGCTGGCCACGTGGTATAGTGGTCAGCTTCCCTGGCTGCTGACCTAGAGGTCCTGGGTCCGATTCCCGGCTGGTACTGGGGGATTTTTATCGAAAAAAGGAATCATTACCATGATCACCAAGGTTAGGATAATTAGTCTTAAGTTAGTTTAAGATATTCACAAGCTCCCCCTCCCCCTCATATTCACTACCACCATCTCCTTATCTCAGAGGGACTTGGAAAGAATGTACTATCAGTATATTAGGAAGTCCCCTGGGCAACGGTACATTAGCACTGGCTAATCGTTCCACAAATTGAGGTACAGATTGATGTAGTCCAGACACGCCATTATTATTAAATGTCAAGATCATATAGTTTTTGTTTTGCACCCTAATCCTTACTATAGTAACGTAATTATAAATAAATGGTACGATGGACTGAACAAACTTTCTCAATCTTTATCTAAATAACTGGACTAATTTTGTAAGATATGTGAAACGAAATAATATGCATCGTTATAGAAACATAATGGAAAATAAATGGTATGGCACACCGCACAGACTTTCTCTCTCTTTCTATACACTCGTAAGATTTCTGAACGGAATAATGTACATTGTATCATCACCACTCCA
>CABFWO010005704.1:32808-43704 GCA_902155825.1 Timema genevievae | reverse complement strand
ATTATGATGATATTAATGTTTTACGCAATCATGATTTCCAAGTGCGCAGTGGTTTGTAGGTGCGTAGTTTCTTGCACTCACTTTAATAATAGCAACTGGAAAATTTTCGCACACTTATTGAGAGTTTCACCATTGTTATATTAATGAAAAAAATAAATGTATATTTTAATATTCGTATACTATTTATTAAACTGATTACACACTCTTAAGAATGTAACTTAAACATTAGAACGACAAAGATCTTGCTTGTGTGACTAAAGGACGCGGACTTCCCTTAAGCAATTTCTTTTCCAGCCCTTATATAAGGCTGCCCCCTCCCTCTGATGTTGGAAGTAAAACCTGGTCATGTTGGCAAGGTTTTTTTTAGATATAGAACGAAATTGAATCTTTTTCTGCGTATATTGTAATCTTCGTAATTTTTTAATATACATTTTGAAAACAATTTATATTTTTAAAACATGTTAAAATAAATAATAATCAATCAAAATGATATTAATAATAAAATCTAATTTGAATTTAGAATTTAGTATTGAAAATATTACGCATCAAGTTTGCCTAGTCATTCATGGATTAGGCAAAAAAGGATAATTTATTTAATGATCTTTAGTTTAAAAAATAAAAGCTATATTTCATCTATAATTTTCAGATAAATTAGAGGTCTCATAACAGTATCATTACAATTATAACACGACCAGTAGCCGTATGGTGTTTACGCTTTACCTTGTGAGCTATTAGTCCTTTTTAGGATATTGTAGTGCGTTATCAACACATATTTTTAAAACACACGCAAAATGTTCAAGACTTTTTAATTATTAAAAAAAAGAATGAATTACAAAATATAGAATTACAATTAAAGTTTCAATTAGTTATAAAAAAGGTCATGGTTATTTATGAAAAGTAATTATTAGATTGGATATACTATAAATACACAAACACTAAATATACCAAATAAACGCATGCATAAATAAATAGAATTTTCCTCTAGCACAGTGTCTTACTGCCTATTCTCGTTATATTAATATGTATGTACAACTTAGCAACTGAAGAAGGAAAAGGGAGAGAAAATAACTATCTCTGCCAGCAAAGGATCAATTCGTGGAAATGAATTACAAAACAAAAACATCAACAACCAATAGATAAAATTACTTTAAATGGGTGAAATAAAGATTAAAGATCTTTAACCCCTATCTCACCGTCATTGGTAGTTCAGACTAGCTCAAGAGGGACGCCTCTCTTAAATCTTGTTAGCATTAAAAGTGAGTAAATTTTTTTAAATATATTTAATCAGGTCATTGTAATTAAAAAGATCTCACCATAAATATAGATATAAATTGCATGAGACATACCTTTCTTCCCCTTACATCTTTCTTGAAGTATCACGGTTGATTAATTTTAATAATATAAACGCATAAAATAGTAGATGGAGAGATTAACTGTGTGGAATGTAAACTTGGATAGTGTGTTGCCCTGGATGGAAGCCTCTGAACCAATTGTAATCAAATATCCAGCAAAATATTGAATATTATTTACTGGTTAATAGGCAATCACATAATTAACCAAGGCGAGCTTACTTTTACGTAAATAATACACTATTAACTTCACCGTGTTTTGGGCATACAATACATCTAAACTAACACTTTCTCATCACCACCTGATAAGTACGGTGCCCATACGTCCTTTATTTAAGAGGACCGTCTATTATTTCACTGCTTTGTACTTTAGATTTTTTTTCTTATATAATGGCCATTTTGTTCTTTAATTTGTGAATTGAAATATTAAGTTTAATGTTGGTGCGCAGTACACAACCCATAAAAACATAAAACTATCATTTCACCGCCACTCACTACTATCCATTAAACAGAATATTTTAATTAAAACTTAAGATTTTGATATATTGTTCTCAAAATATATATAAAAAATTCATTGATAAAGTTACTAAGTTGGTATATTTAATAAAGTGACGTTGCAAGACAAAATATATGATTACGATTTATTTCTGGTAAAAAACATATGTCATAATATGAACACTAAACATAAATTCAACAATTCATCATCAACTTGGCTACACATAAGTTGATAAAAAGTCTAAAATATATAAATACACGTTTATAAAGTTGATACAAAACCTAAATATAAATTATATAGTCTGGACAAAATAATTTATTAAGTACAAATATATAATTAATTAAAGAGTATAAAAATGTTAGATCTAGAGGTTAGCACCAGCCAAATGAGTTATAATGCAGTCATTAAGTATTTTTGTCCAAAGCATTAAAATATAAAATTTATAATAGAAAAACATTGTGTAGAGTGGAAATATGTATTAAAGTAAAACAATATAAAATTTAATTTGGAAGTTAACATCTGCCAACGAATTTAAATAAAATAGAGAATATATTGGAATATTCTCACACTTACCTGTTTTTGTCCCATTACTCCCAATGCATATCTAGTTTGGCAAGGATGCTGGAATACTTCATTCCGACATGTCTCGGCACTTATGGTGCCATAATCATGGAATCTGCAAAACGAAATTCAAGAAGCAATAAAATACAGTAAAACTTAGAATCGTATTCTTAAAATTTAAAAATGCCTCCTGGACACGGGAATTGAACCCGGGACCTTTGGCTTAGTACGTCAATGCTCTTCCCACTGAGCTATCTAGGAATTGTCCCGTGTTCAGGGTTATTCTTCACCCATATTTTAAGGCAGAATCTGTGATGGACGTGTGGAAATCATCGGCTACAAATGTGTGATTTTTAGATCACGAGCTATCAGATAACATTGTCACAATTTTCTACTTGGTTGGGCAGTACCAGTTTCCTCCTCAACTTTTCCCAATCAGCTCTTCTCATGTCGTATATTTTCCTTATCCCTACCTCATTTCCTTCCGCCTTCTCTCCCCATGGCAATGTCTAACACGATCAGACTGTGGTCGCTAATCGTCATATTATCAACCACCCTCCATCTCTCAATCATGGCCACAGACTCGGCGTTGAATAAGGTGACATCGATGTTCGTAGCCACCCCAGCCCTCCCTTTATACGTGGGGGGATTTCCCGGCTGGTTTACAGCTTCCAGTCCGTGCCCATAGATGAATTCTTCAAGGGCTCGCCCTCTTCTGCATGGTCTTCCGGCATCATTTCTCCTGTCCCCTCTGATCACTACCCGACTATGCTACATGGGAGACTTGGCATTGGCATCAGCAGTAATAATGAGTGGCTTACCTGCGTACATCATACACAGTACCTCCATCTAGTATAGGTAAGGCTAAATTGCATGCCTAAACTGAGGGTACAGAATCGCCATCACAACCCTGCCAGCACCAGTTATCAGCTCCACACACCTTACTGATTGGTTACTCAAATGTGTAATCTTAGTCACGGTAATATCCCTATTAAAGATAACAATGACACTCATTGGCATCTTTCTGCTTGTGAGTATTCGTGTAACCAGTGACATTTCCCCTAAACGTATAGGGCTCCTGTATACATACGACATCGAGCTTCATTTCCTCCGCCAGCTTACTAATATCGTGCAGCACGGTCACACTCCTCATAGCATTTATTTGGCCTATTTTAATTATACGCTTAACCATTATGGATTGTGCCTGAGTGCATAGCACGCCGGCCATGCTACACTCGGATTAAAGGTTTTGCGACCGTGAGCTGCTACAAACTGCTGATACGTTTGCTCCAGGCTGAACTCTTCCTCTCTCCTCTTGAACACCTGCTCTACGAGATCCACCAAGCTGGCTACCTCTGTTGGCAAGTTCAATGATTTCAGCTGAATCCTGTCCAACGACTCAGTAGTAGGGAACATGATACTCCCACTTCGTTCATGCCCCAATCTTACTACATGTTGGAGCGCCATGTGCAGAGTGTTCTTCTCCTCCAACCTGGACAGCCTCAAGGTCTTCTCGAAGGTCCCGTACGCTTTAGATGGCACATCACACATCCCTTTTACTATTTCCTTTCCACATCTGTGCATTCTCTTGTTTGATTGCCCTTGCTTACCGACTTACTATTCATCCCTCTCTCCTTCTTTCCGTAGCCTAGGCCATGTCTCCAGAACTTCCAATTTTGCTTGGACTTTGTGCTAAGCTCAGTCTTATCAGCGATCACCTCCTTGAACTTATCTTGTTGCTTCGCATCCATCTTAATCTTTGGCCTTACAGGTATGGCTATCGGAGGATCATCAGGAGAGTCCTCACAAATTCTGCAGATGTTAGTCAACACATGGGGATTTAATGTCGCGTCCTGAACCTGCGATATCAGCGTCGATAACGCCGCTGCCGAGTCCCAGGTAGAGCCGAATTTCCCATTACAAAATTCGTTACCCGGCTAGCTGTTGCCATCCCACGCATATGTCGTGACCAGATACTCTCCTCCAAAACCGTAGGTCTCGTATGGAGCTCTCCGGGTCGACATAATCCGTACATCCCTACCCTCCAGCATTTTCTCTCTATCTGCAAAGTGTTCCATCACCCCATCCATCCACAGCAGCTCCAATACAGCAATTGTGCCCATACTCGAGCCGTGTTTATCTACCGCCACGTAGAAACATTCCCTCAGCCCTTGGTAGAATATGGTATCTTGGTGCTCCAACCCCCTCCAAACCCCAAGACCAAAACCAACCACCTGGAGGTGGACCCTACGCGACCTTTCCCTTGAGATTCTATAGGCCTCAGAGAATAGCATTTCAAAAATGATTCTCATCCTCCGCCTGTATATCGATTTGAAGATCACCTCCCCATTCCTCGTCTCAAACATCCCCTCATGGTCCTCTCCACCTCCTTGGAAATATTTCCTGATGTACTTCATCACTGGATCTTCCTCGGGATTCGGGCTCATGTAGGTTCTGTCACCACGCCCAGCATGCCTCAGATTTGGGCCCACCAAGCCAATGATTGACCCACCCTCCTTTGATTTCTGGCATGTTTTGATGGGAGTTTTTCACCTTTCTCCCCGTCCTTTCAGGTTTAGGGCCTATCCCAGTCTCGTCCATTTTCTCCAGTATCAGTTTTGGTAAGTCCACAATTTCTGTCAACAGTTTAATTTCCATAATCTTTTTTTATCTGTCTCTTCATCATCATTTGGTGGGTCTGGCAATCCCTCGAGTTCGGATTTTTACACATTTCCGACATCTTCCTTGCCACGCATGGGATGCACACCTCCTCCCTGCTCTTACATTCCTTATATTTGTGGCCCTCTTTTCCACATTTCCAGCTTAGCTCCTCTTTTCTGGGGCAATGCACCATTACAAGGCCCAGATCTATGCACTTGTAGAACCTCGTCACCACGATATAGTCCTTTACGGATACCGCGCTGAACGAGAAACATCCTCCAGCTCAATAGCATGTTCCTCACTCTTGGGGATACCTCCACCGCATGATTGACTACATGTCTGTCTCTCAGTCACGTCTTAAACTTGGGATTGAAACCCTCCTCAAACTCCTCTTTGGTCATTTTCCCCTTCAAGTTCTTCTCGAACGTCATGTCAGTGAGTTTCTCCCCAGTTAAGTCCCTGTCCACGTCGAAGATTGTTATCAGTGGTCGCCTCTTCCTCGGTTCCTCACAAGTCATTGTGTTTGCCAGTTCCTTGTTCCCTGTGATCTTTTTGACGTCATCTTCCGACTCTGTCTCCACCACTAGTCTGGTCCCAGCAGGGCGTATATCTCTGATCTTGATCTGGTCTTTCACAGGGTTGATTTCCCCCATTAGAGTCTTTTTCATCTCCTCAACCGACTTTCCCTGCAGGGAAGTCACAAACACCGCCCCATGACTAGGCCCCTCCTGTATTACGTTCCCCACATCTAGATTGATCTTTGTCTCCCCCGTGGCTGCCACCAAGGCATAGGAAATCCCCTGATTCCACTGATTAAGCACCCCTCCCGCCCTACTCTGCCCCTTCAATCTCATGATATCCTCCTTTAGTATTTTTATTTGTCCATTCTTATACACCGACTCCAGGATCAGCAACCTTTCCCTTCTCAATATTTCCCCTATATCCCCCTTATTTAACCTTCCATCTTTACCATATTTTGACCTGATGAAATCCTCCACCTCCTCTATATTATTCAGCGCTGCTAGTGAGGTTTCATCCTTTTTCTCTTTCCTCATCTCCTCTTCCTTCTTCCTTCTTCTCCACCTCCTTGGCTTCTTCCCTCTTCTTTTCTTCCTCCATCTTCCTTAGTTGACTTAACACCCTTTTCCTCTCCTCCAACCTCTCCTTCTCCCTCACCCTCTCCCTAGCCTCTTTCACTTCCCCTCCCCAACCGCCTTTCCTGTCAGTAATCATAACTGAGCTGACAAATCACACACTTTTCTATTGAATACAGCCAACTCAAACCACTGAGTCAATGTTCTATTAGGTTACTAGAAGATAACTAAGTTGTACCCAATGTTTCCCCACAGTTTACCAAGATTACAAAAAGTCACCAAAAATTTACTTAAAATATCCCCAAATTTTTTTCATCAACTTTACCAAAACTTTTTCCTGCTAAAATTGAAAAATTACCAGAAGTTACTAAAAAGTTACCAAAAGTTGGTACCACTGACTGACTTAAACACTGAATTTGTTTTTAAGTTCAATTGTTTCCAAAAAGTTATTAAAAATTGTTACCACTGGATTTATCACGGAAAAACTTTAAGTTAATAAAATTGCCAGGAATTTACTTAAAGTTACTTAAAAGTTACCAAAAAAATACTGACAAAAATCACCACAAGGTTACCAGACTGTAACCAGGTGAGCTCCTACGTCACTTGCACCGAAGTTGCAACGGGAAGTGACCAGGATGACCCCCTTTGCTTTGACCTGGTTATATAAAATTCACTATTTTCTTAATACCTACTATACATCTGGACCGATTTTCTCCATTTCCAAAACAAAATCTTCGGGATTTTAGCGCGCTTCTTCCTCACCCCCTGTCGTCCCCTGGACTGCTCCAAAAACCGCGAAACACCACTGTGCCTCCAGCTGGTTTCGAACTCAGACGAAAGTAGATTCCTCTTGTAGCCACTACTATTCTCCACACTTTGCTTTAGAAATAATTTTTAAATTTCCACTTTTGCTAATTTAAAAAAANTTTAGAAATAATTTTTAAATTTCCACTTTTGCTAATTTAAAAAAAAAAAACACGGAGCGACACTAGACACGTCTGCTCAGTGTAGTACCGCAACGGGAATTCCGGCAATTGAGTAGCATAGCAACAACTAAGAATGCATCAACAATGATTATTACGTAAGAGCAATCAAAGCCCATATTAGGACATATAAAATCCGAGAGGCCAAGAAAATACAGGATGGAAAAAATCCACCTAAGCCAAGTCTCTGCACTGAGGGTGAATAACAATAGACAATTGGACCCAATTATCATTAATAGAGTTATAGGGGTTATACCCACTGTTCCAAGTTATAATAGTGGTCAAACCCACTTACATTAATAGAGGTAGCCACTCCATGTTGTTAATTTTGTATTATTTTGAATTTTGAACTTTTTTCAGTGCCAAAGTGTTTATCTATCTTCCTTTCTGCGCTTACTTGTTTATTAATTTTATTACATGAATTAATAAACCATTTGTGTTTTCTCTAATTATATTAACTTACTAGAGATTTCCCACGGTTTCGCTCACATTTAAGTTGGGTTGATTAACTTTTATCTATCGAATTATCTAAGCCTGGTTTTCTTGCACTTGCACTTGAGCCTTACTTGAACATTTAAAGTAATTGTTAATCCTCAATTTCTTAGAATAAAAAAAACTTTAACGTTAAAATACAAAAATGAAGCACTTATTATTTTATTGATTTCTATAATTTATTATAAGAACGTTGTAGAAGTCATAGAATATTAAGAAAAGATAGGTTTTGGAAAATATCCATAAAATATCAAGTTTGTTTTAACGTTTTATGACGTAAATACTTTTTGTGAAAAATATGTACTTGTCATTTTGAAGGATGAGTTTTTTCCCTATCACAGAGATGGTTCATGTCAGCTTCTCTTTATATAACACACAAAGGAAGGAGCTTTTTCAAACTCTATGCAAATTTTTGTAATTAGAATTATCATACTTGTTAAAAAAATTACTTTCATACAAATAGCAAATACAAATGCAAATGTCAAAACTAATTTTATTGCTTCGTAAGTAAAACAGAATATTAATTTTTTAAGTCAATAAGATCTTTAGCAAGTCGGAGAGGGTAAACAATTGGTTCACAGATAAAACGATGCTGCGACTCACCTAAAATCCCCTCGTACCTCACCTGCAATTCTCTCGCACCTCACAGTTTGAGAAACCCTGATCTTAACTACCAAAAACACAATTTCAGACACTTGTGAGGCGAGATTTTTTTTCAATGTCAATGAAGCCACATATTAACTACTATTTATAAGGAGGAACTAGTTTTTTCTTATGTTTGCAGTCTTTGCATAAATATTTGCTCGCTTACGCGAATACAGTGTTGTAATGAAGATCAAAATAAATAGTTTAAATTTACTATCTAATAAATAAAACTAAATAAAACTAATTAAACATGCAAAACATTAAAATAACTGAAATCATTCCTCCATTTAAGGCACAACTGCAAGCACGTTAACTATGGTTCTTATACGTGAAAGCATTGATGATGAACTTCAAAAGAAATAGTTTAAATTTACGAATTAAATAAATATAGTGAATGAATCACTCTAGCAAGTGCCTTAGCATATCAAACAAATTGTTCTGTAAGTAAGCGTTTCTATTAATTTTAGAAATTTTTGCCCTCTCCCCCCAATCATTATTTCTCTAGCTCCCATTTAAACACTTATAGTTTTAAGACTTCTTATCTCGTTTCCCAATTAAAAACTGGTATTTTAAGACTTCTTATTGCGCTATCTATTGACAATGACTATACTTCTATCTGCCAGCCAAATTTCAATTCTCTAATACACCTAAAAGTTTTTTTATAACTTCTTCCACCCTCCCACTCCCCCCCGCCCCCCTTAATTTCCTAGAGTTCCATTTTAAAATGTTCAGACTTACTAGGTTGTTATTTGGAATTGTGCATTTACTGGCCTGCCAAATTTCAATTTTATATCACATTGCACATTGCTGTTTCTATTAGTTTTTTTAAAAATTTAGAACCTCTCCATCACCCAACCCCCTTTTCCCAACTCATTTTGAAAAATTTAGAGTCTAATATTATTTGGGCTTTCTGGAATTTGATTTATCTCTACCTGTCTGATTTTTTTATTTCATACCTAATATCAAAAGGTTTTTTTTATATTACAATTCATAATGTTTACAATGTTTATTTGTATTGGTTCCCATACCTGCTTACCGAATTTAAGTTCTCTACCATGCAGATAAATAATTTAATGTATTAGTTTTGAAAATGTAGAGCTCCCACTCCCCTCCCGCCCCTCCCTCCCCTCATTTCTCCTACTCCCAATGAGAGATTTCAAATTTAAGATTTATTTGGTTATATTGATGGATGCTTATACCCAAGGTTAATCATTGATCTCTGAATAACTGGATGGACATCTGCGACTAAAATTTTCGAGCTGTCGTTTGCACACAATTGTATAAAAGAGAAGACAGCTTTTGGGTATCACCTTCTCTCTTACACACATACAAGGCAACGTGGCATTTTGACATAGTTCGCTAATTTGTATGAATATATTAGATGTATCAATGTATAATTATCTGGATGCAATAGATGTATTAATAAAAGGTTTGAAGAAGATAATAAGTTCAACACTACTGACTTGTTTATTTAAATAAGTCAATGTAGGATAATATAGTAATACTTCCTAAAAGCCTAGAACCTAAATGAGCGTTTGAACTTCTACACAAAGTTTGTTATTCAAACACGTGTAATTAAGTGTTAAGCTAGCGTATTTTATTAAAATTAACAAACATTAAATATAATATGGCTTCTGAAAGCACTAGGTTATTCAAGCTAAGAGCCAACTAAATATATATATATATATTGTGATATAGTCATATTTCCAACAAACCTATAACCAAAATTATATAGTCTTAGGTCTATTTTTATGAGTGAATACCGCTATTAATATTTAAGATGGGCCCTAAATTACTAATGTGAATTATTCTATTTTCACTCAAGGATTAGCCAGCCAAAGTTTGACGCAATGTTTGAGATACACGTTGTATAAGCTAATAGGCTAATTAAAATATATTTTAGTTTTGGCGGAATGTAAACAATACGAGCGATATATACATATTCTAAAATATTAAATATTTCATTCATGTTTATACGATATTAACTTTAAAACTGAAGTGTATATGTTAAAATAATATAAAGACTTAGATAATGCTTGATAATATAGATAAATGAATGCTAAAATTGAATATAATGAAAATGAAGATTAGTAAGTTAAAACATATTTAGTTAAAGTCAAAGCATAAAAAGAATACAATGAATGAGTAAAAATTAAGTAAATAAAGTGTTGTCATATAACCGTAATCTCATGAGAATGAAAAAGTTAATGTACAAAATAGTAGATTAAATAACAGACGTTATTGACCAGAAACAACTTTATATTTAAATATTTTAATAAAGTATAAATTGTAGTTGAGTAAAAATTAATTTAATTTGAAGTCAAAGCATAAAAAGAACATACATTGATATGAGTAAAATTAAGTAAATAAAGTGTTGTCATATAGCCGTATTTATAAGAATGAAAAATTAGTGTACACAATAGTAAATTAAATAACAGACGTTATTGACCAGAACAATCTTATAATTAAAATTTTTTAAAGTATAAAATGTGGTTGAATAAAATGGATTAACCCACAAGTTATTTTAATTTAAAAGTTAATAAGAGTTTAAGCCAGTACTAAATCTTGAAAGTAAAATCAAATTGAATACAGTAGAATGATTGTGAAAAGGAATA
>CABFWO010005704.1:0-32591 GCA_902155825.1 Timema genevievae | reverse complement strand
TATTCCTTTTCACAATCATTCTACTGTATTCAATTTGATTTTACTTTCAAGATTTAGTACTGGCTTAAACTCTTATTAACTTTTAAATTAAAATAACTTGTGGGTTAATCCATTTTATTCAACCACATTTTATACTTTAAAAAATTTTAATTATAAGATTGTTCTGGTCAATAACGTCTGTTATTTAATTTACTATTGTGTACACTAATTTTTCATTCTTATAAATACGGCTATATGACAACACTTTATTTACTTAATTTTACTCATATCAATGTATGTTCTTTTTATGCTTTGACTTCAAATTAAATTAATTTTTACTCAACTACAATTTATACTTTATTAAAATATTTAACTATAAAGTTGTTTCTGGTCAATAACGTCTGTTATTTAATCTACTATTTTGTACATTAACTTTTTCATTCTCATGAGATTACGGTTATATGACAACACTTTATTTACTTAATTTTTACTCATTCATTGTATTCTTTTTATGCTTTGACTTTAACTAAATATGTTTTAACTTACTAATCTTCATTTTCATTATATTCAATTTTAGCATTCATTTATCTATATTATCAAGCATTATCTAAGTCTGTATATTATTTTAACATATCTTACACTCCTTACGGAAGATTATTTTAGAATGTTTTCTAAAATGTTGTGAAGTGTATATCCTTCAACGTAAATGTGTATTCAGCCAAATACTTCACTATTTTCAAACAATAGTACTTTTATTCACCAGAAACACCTTTTTGAATAAGAACGTTAAAATAAACCGTTAAATATGTCCCTTCGCAACCAAGTGGATGATAAACTTAAGCACCATGATTTTGTCCGTTGCAAGGATGTGTGTGCAGTATAGTATAGAGATCACTGAGGTTACTAGAGTACCGCTCAGCATTCAGCTCTACCCTAGTGTTCAGCGTTGCTTTGACGTCAGTAGTCTAGTTCAACCACCTGTCACAGGACGCTCATTGGCTGCTATAAATAGCTCAGGTTGTGATTGGCTGCTATAAATATCTCAGATTCAGTAGAGTACTGACACCCCAAGCCTGACCCCCTATTCACTGCGCCATTCGTTCCTAATTTTTTATGTGTGCTTATTAGATTTTAATGTGTGTCCCATGCCTATTAGATTTAATGTGTTCCCATTAGTTTTTATTGTGTGCCCAAGGGTGCAAACTTGGGCGGCAGCCCTAGTGTGCCCCAGGGTGTGCACTTCGTGTGTCCAGGTAGTTTTTATTTGTGGGGGAACGTGCTGTGCATGGTGTCAGGCACTCCTCTCATGACGTGTCGAGAAGCATCCTATCTCGACGGCCGCATAGCGTAGAGTGTGAGAAATGGTTCCCAGCCGCAAGGCTTTGAATCTCTTTTGGTGTCACAACCCTCCCCCATCTATGTGGTAGTGGGCTTTCCCTGGTGACATCATCGCAACCCTGGCACCAATTTGACCACTTGATAAGACAAGTTGAGACAGGTATATATCACGACCATGAATAATATCGCAATGGGTTTTGCCTGATGACTCATACCTGGCGCCAGTTTGGCAGCTAAACAAGACAAGTCGAAACAGGTATAGATAGTGACCTTGAAACTGTTAAAGGTCATGCTTGGTGAAAGTTTGGCGACTCGAAAAGTCAAGACTCGTATCTAATTACCCTACGTGTAAGGGACATAAGGTTTTGCGTGAATAAAACACGTTATAACAAACATATATTTATTATACTTTAAAGGTTTCACAGACATACATAATATTTTCTATACTCTTACAAGAATGACGCATATATTCGTTCATACGTTCTACTAGAGTGTCTCTTAGATGTGTTATTTAAAAAAATTAGTTAACAGCCCAACATGTAACAGATCAAATTGACGACTTGACGTGTATAGTAGGTAGCACTGATAAGATCCAGGAAAGACACGACACAATTCCCTCCGCATTTATCTAGCTGGACATAGGGCGTAAAGTTGGTCTCGATATTCATACCAATGATGACTCGTTTGATGTCGACTTCGTCCAACGTAAAAAAAGTGTTGAAAATACCGATGATAACAAATGGCTTCGCCAGCTTTCTTTGCGGGTACAAATGTCTTGGCCTTCCATGATGTTTGATCATTTGGACGACTGTCGTGATTATAACCGGAACACCATCAGGATCCCCCTATTATAGACGCACGCTGATTGGACGCAGCCTCTTGAGGGGAGGTAGAACACTACCATCTTGAAAAATTTGTAATATCTCACCACTTTAGCGTCGTTGCCTGTATTATTTATGGGTGTGAATAGCACTAGGAAAGTTTACATGGGAATTTTCTGGGCGAAATAGAGAAGGTACATGAGACATTAACGGCCAAAAACGACTGAGGCTATGCTTTGAAATTGTATCTGGCTATTAGACGTGCGAGAAGTGTTTTTGCGTATAGATGCCAGATGTGAATTTATACGGGGTTGAAAGTAATAGCTGTCAAAGTATTCTCCTACGCCGTCCTTGTCGTTAAAGATGGTGACGCAATACTTCCCAGGCTTGGTGTGTAGATCCGTGTTTATGACGAGAGTTGCAGGTCACGCTATTATTGCAGGTAGTTGACCAGCAGGGAAAACACCCGACCGTAAAGAATGGAACTACGGATTTGTTTTCAGCGAACGTCTTATGGTGTGCGTGTGCATCTTCAATGATCCAAACTTGAAGTCCCCGAAAGATGGAGGCCAGTAGTGTATGGGCATCTTTATCCCATTTCCGAAACTGAGGCAGTAACTGTAAATCTGACGCTGTAAGTCTGACGTCACATCATTATATTCTCTGATTCCATCACTAAGGCAGTATTTGTGACTGTGACGTATAAGGCGATCGTCACTGAGCCAGTGATGGTGTGTTTGACGTCACTTGAGTAAATTTTGAATGAATATTCAATGACGTTTCAGGGTTGGAGTGGCGTCACATCATAATATTCTCTGATTCCGTCACTAAGGCAGTATTTGTGACTGTGACGTATAAGGCGATCGTCACTGAGCCAGTGATGTTGTGTTTGACGTCACTTGAATAAATTTTGAATGAATATTCAATAACGTTTCAGGGTTGGAGTGGGGGTATCTATGTTAGATATATTTAAATAATAATATTCAATGCCGTTTCAGGGTTGGAGTATCTATGTTAGATATATTTAAATAATAATATTCTCTGACGTTTCAGGTGTGGAGTGGGGGTAGCTAGGTTAGAGATATTTAATTCTCTGACGTTTCAGGTGTGGAGTGGGGGTAGCTGCGTGACGTTAAATTTAGTTTTGAATGAATATTCAACTATTCCAGTGACGTCACAAGAGAATTACATTTATTAATTTAATATCTGACAAAATACAATGACGTCAGAAGAGTATGACGTCTTAAAATTGAATTAATTATATTCTGAGACGTTTGATTATATCCACCATTAACCAGTCATGTATTATAAATGACGTCATATTTAGATATACTCTATATGGCTCTTACTACAGATATATAATTTAAATGGAAGGGCAATATTACTATAAATGAAATATAAATACACATTTTTTCACATTTTAATATTATTTAAAAAAAATACAAATTCTTCACAATTTATTATTGTTACGCATAAAAATACAAAGATCGTCAAACAACGATAGATAGTCAAAATATGGGATAGGATCGGGTGGGTCTACAAACGATTTAGAGGTGAGAACATTGTCAATGTATACAGATACATTAGGATGATTGAGATATTTTACACGTCGTGTGATATATTGTTCAAGAGCGTACAGAGTTTTTATTTCGTCCTTAGACAAGTATATTTGAATATTTTTTGCACTCAGACTCAATTTCCACACACCGAAAAGTTTTTTCACAACAATGTTAAAGTCGTCCATGTTCGACTCAAAGTTTACACAATTCTCCACACAGTCGGACCAAAACGGCATTTCTTTGACGAAAAAGTTCCATTGTGGAACGGTGAGTATTAGACGTTTAGAATTTAGACTGAATACTAACTCTGTTGAGAGTAAGATTTTCCAACTGTTTAAATGATATATTTGAGTCATATAACATAATGATTAGACTATCGATGGTTACTGTGCATACATGAAAACATCATAGTTTTTTTACGACCCTTTCATTTATAGTAATATCTCCCTCCCACTTAAATGATATATCTGTAGTAAGAGCCATATAGCTTTTTTATAGATTTACCACTTTATAGAATATATCTAAATATAACGTCATTTATAATACATGACTGGATAATGCTGGATATAATCAAACATCTCAGAATATAATTAATTCAATTTTAAGACGTCATTGTATTTTGTCAGATATTAAATTAATAAATGTAATTCTCTTGTGACGTCACTGGAATAGTTGAATATTACTTCAAAACTAAATTTAACGTCACGCAGCTACCCCCACTCCACACCTGAAACGTCAGAGAATTAAATATCTCTAACCTATCTACACCCACTCCACACCTGAAATGTCAGAGAATTAAATATCTCTAGCCTATCTACCCCCACTCCACACCTGAAACGTCAGAGAATATTATTATTTAAATATATATAACATAGTTACCCCCACTCCAACCCTGAAACGGTATTGAATATTATTATTTAAATATCTCTAACATAGCTACCCCCAGTCCAACCCTGAAGCGTCAGAGAATATTAATATTTAAATATATATAACCTAGCTACCCCCACTCCAACCCTGAAACGTCATAGAATATTATTATTTAAATATATATAACATAGTTACCCCCACTCCAACCCTGAAACGTCAGAGAATATTATTATTATTTATATATATAACATAGCTACCCCCACTCCAATCCTGAAACGTCATTGAATATTCATTCAAAATTTATTCAAGTGACGTCAAACACACCATCACTGGCTCAGTGACGATCGCCTTATACGTCACAGTCACAAATACTGCCTTAGTGACGGAATCAGAGAATATTATGATGTGACGCCACTCCAACCCTGAAACGTCATTGAATATTCATTCAAAATTTACTCAAGTGACGTCAAACACACCATCACTGGCTCAGTGACGATCGCCTTATACGTCACAGTCACAAATACTGCCTTAGTGACGGAATCAGAGAATATTATGATGTGACGTCAGACTTACAGCGTCAGATTTACAGTTACTGCCTCAGTTCCGGAAATGGGATAAAGATGCCCATACACTACTGAGGCCTAACAGAAATCCCAAACAAAACTATGTGCCATGCACATGGTGAGGCCAAATTTAAATGGTTTCAAAGACGGACAACCTCTATCACACAGATATACGGTAGGCGTAGGCGTATATTTGGCTAGAAACTTTGTATTTTCTGCCCCCCTGACGTAGATGGTTTCAGCACACATAGTGGCAGGGGAGATGAGGGATTCGAGCAGGCTGTAATTCCGCGTCACCACTATCCCATGGAATACAATGCAGTTTGTTGACGAATTATGTAGATTGCTTTTTAGCAGCGGCGAAAAGTTCATCAATACCATAAGGGGGTTTTTAACACCCAATGTTGAAGTAATGTTCCGCATACAGATAAAACACTCAGTTCCTTGAAGATAAACTCTTTGCTTTTGTCGATGAAGCTCTAGAAATCTACAATGACGTCCATGATATAAATGACGGGGTTAAGGGGTGGTAAGTCACTTATATTAACTCCCAAATTCAAATTACGACGTTTCTGTCCTTGTCAATGGTGATGATGTTGGCAAACTCCCCGTACACGATACAGTTGACGATTTCGATGAGAGCTCTGGTGATTGTCAATTCGATGCTCAACGAACCATCCCTCGTCAAATTCCAATGTGATGTCATGTGGGCGGACAGATTAGGTGGGTGATCGAAAGCCATGAGATGATAACCATTAGGGAAGGCTTCCCGTGTGATGTCACCACCTTCGTTCATGAAATGGATACCCGTTCCTGAAAAAAGCATGTGGTAGGACATGACATAGTTGCCGTTTCAAAAATAGGGCTGTAACTGTTTCGACGACACTTGTTCCCCGTCTAAGTACAACGAGAAATGGTTCATGCCGTAGGTTTGGAAGTTAAAAGGGTTCTTGGTGGCGTCTCCGTTGAACGCGGTGTTTGATAAAAATCCCACGATTTATCGTTTGAGTAACGGTCCCGTGAATACGTTGTCCAGTGATATCCCTTGCACACCCGTAGGAATAATGAGTGTTTTTACTTCCACGCAGGTAGTGAGATACTTTGCAGGACTGACGTTTAATGCTTTGGCATGTGATAACAGTATAGAAGGTGCTACTTTGACACGTCACACTAGAAGACAGGCTCCAACGATGTGAACCTAAAAGTGAGGGATTTGAGGCACGGCCATAAAACTAAACCCGTCTCTGGAACGGACCAATTTAATTCTGAGTTTGGTGCCGTTCAAAAGGTATTTTTCGTGGTTAAACACATCACCGTGTAGATACCCCAATAGATCCACCGTCTTACTTTTTGCAGTGAGACTGCGACGAGCCTCCAACACCTTTTTGCCAGCGTTAACCTCCTCAAAGGTTCCGGTGATGTCTGCAAACCACAGACCACAAGTCAAGTGTGTTCTTTTGGATTCACTGTTGTAATTGAGCAGAGTGTCAATGTACAATATATAAGCATACTTGTTGCTGGGCAGTGAGACCAGTTTTTGGTTTAAAAGCACATCCACCTGTGTGAATAGAGAATGCAACCAGTTGTTGATGGGATTGATTTTATCCACCTCGGTGAAAGCACCACCGTGGTGTTTCATGATAGCAATCCTGAGATATATGATGGTTTGTGAGAGATCAGTATAGAACTCGCGTTTTCCGATAACGCTAAGTTCGATGGGCGAATCATTGGTGAGGGAAGAAAGAGGTTTGTACTAGATCTATTGTCCAATTTCGAGACTGTTTTGCGTGGGTGGGACTGAAAAGAGATCGAATTTACTGTTAGACCACTCGCAGGACAGGGGATGTAGAAACGACATTTCAACCGAAAATATCCAGCGCTTCTTCTTGGTGACCTTTTTACGTTGGTCAACGAGAGAAGACTGAGGTTGGTGCTTCTTACGACGCCCTTTATAGCCTTAGGCTAGCCGACATGCTGGCGTAGGGCCTCTTTGAAAGGACGACGCTTATTGGCGACGTCGGAGAGTACGTCGCTACCTGTATGACGTGCATGTTTTCCAATGGCCTAAGCCACGCTTGTCAATAACGGTGCGACCCTCTTGAAAAGGCCGCTGAAAAAATTTCCTCTTCCATGCTCGCGTTGATAGGGAACACCGTGGTAGATCGAAGATATTCCTGTTCCAGCCTGGTTGACGGAGTATCTTTGGTAGGGACAGTTCATGTTTAGCAGCCGAAAGACCCTGAAGAAAATTATAAGGACTTGATTTTAGGTTAAGTTAGTATTAAGTATTTTTATAAATCTTTAGGTCAAGTTAAGTCCATAGGTGGTGATATTGTGAGTAGTAAGTGGAGCGAAATCTCGGGAAGGGCGCCTCCCCAAGTAGCGGGGAGGGGGATGCCCACTCCAACTGGGGCTCTCACCGATCTGGGGACTATTAGATACAGAGCGTGGTGGGACATACAGCGGGGCAGGGTACCGGGGGCGTAATATAACCGGTGCGTACCAACTAATAGGTTAGGTATAGGAAAGAAGGACAAATAGAACTTTTAGATTTAAGTGTAAATTCTAAATTTATTATTGTAAATATAAAAAAGGAACATAGCTAAAAGAGGTAATGTAAACTCAAGATGTAGATATAGGCCCCGAGCTATATGCTAGGGATCGGTATAAATAGTGTAAATAAATAAATAAATAATTATTGATAATATCTATAAAGGTGCCAGATGCAGATCACATGACTTGACGTATTAATATGTTGGATTGTGGGACTTCTGGCAGTTTTATAAAATACAAACTTCTGTTTGCATTCAACATCAAAGTTGTGGATCACATGATTTGACGTAAATCCCATTCGTGTCACCGTAGAAGGCAGTAGATTAAGAAACCCGTCGCTAATGACGAGGAGGGAGCGGGGAAAACAAACCTATTGAATGTAGTCCTTAACTTAACACACATAGTGAGTAAAAGTATAATCTAGTCACATTAATTCCACTGCTGTAACTTCCAGGTTTCATGCTTAATGTGCGTGCCATAAAACTATTTACATATAACATAGTCAATATCATCCATATTCCTATAGATGTCATAATCATAGTGGCTGACAATACAAACACCTTCCACCCGGTGAGGAACGGCCTTGTACAGATATTTTGTGGGACGGGTGGTAGGTACTAAGCCTGCGAGCTCACACTGTTCTAAAAACTAATTATGGCTCATAGTTTTACCAAAGAACTCTGGGGGAATTTCATATTGTTACACTCTTCGATCCACCCACCCACCCATTCTAAGTTGGCTAGTCCCAGGGTTATTTCTACACCACCCTAAAACAAACTTTAAATGAATTTCACCCCTCCACCACTTAAAACAATATATTTGAGAGGTTCCAATTCGAGGAGGGTCAAAAATATATCCTGGCGGCCTGATCAAACAGTTTAGTTACAAAACTTGCCATATGATGTAGCTATTTCGGCCAAACAAACTCCGTCCACTGTGAAGTTCTCCAGCATGGATCTGATGGACTCTTTTTCCTTTGGGCCAATCTTCGGTTAATCATAATAAAACATAAACAGTGGAAGATATTTTGTTCGAAAGATACATACAGTCAGTCAATAAAGCGTCCAATATTAATAGGGCTTAAAAACTAAATTATTTAATAAAGTCACCGTTGGTATTATTATTCATTATTAAAAATGGCTATACGGTCTAAATTAAATAAAGTCATAGTCAATAAAATAAATTATTGAGTTAAATGAGTCATCATTTTTTTTTTTTTAAAGTTTAGTAGCACTGACAATCAATAAATGAAGGTCTTAGTTAAATTCATAATCTAAATGTTAGGGGTCACTCACTAGTTATAAAATGTGTAACGGTTGATAACATAAATAGTGTTGTCCTCAATGTGTACATACCTTCGTTTACTCCATCAGGTAGACCTCCTGCTGTCATGCGCTTGAAGATATTTTTTTTAAATCTTCTTTCCACTTGAATGTTTGAAGTAGAATGAGATAATTTTCAAATTGCGAGGGTTTTTATATAAAATCTCATCCGGATGTAGCCTACATATATTCTTGCATCCTATTGGCTTATAATAAATTTTAATTTCGTCTCGTTAGTAAATTTGATATAATGTACCGATACTTGATCAATTGTGTTTTGATCATCGTTGCGTACTGTCACATCACAAGAACTGTGATATATATCGAGGTTCGAATTCCTGTGGTTAGTTCATTTAAGTGTCAGGTTCATTTAATTCTGGCTGAGGAGTCTGGAATCGTATCCCTGCTGGGTAAACTGTTGGTAGCTCTCCCCCGGAACATTATCTTAGTTAATATATAGATGTTTAGCCAGAAAGGGTGCATGTAACACACCTTTTGAATCTGGATTGGATAAGCCTAAAGAAACATCACATTCTAACTAACTTTTCTATGCCAGCCAGTCCAATGTACCTTTAGATTGACATTTGTTTCAAAATCAATATCATCTTTGTTTCTAATATTTTAATTTAATTGCTAGAAATAATGTAATAATTACTTTCAAATAAATTATTCCTATGTAATGCAATGGTGATATAAAAACACATTGCCAATCTTCCAAGCCAAAATATAGCACAACAACAAAAATAAACATTATGTCAAGTGCTTGAATCTAGTAGTTACACTTGAAAATTAGCTCAATAGCTTTGTGATTAGTATTGTAATTAATAATATTTCTAGTCAATAAATACTCCCTGAATGTTGTACAAGTTTGTGTCAAGACAGTTCATCATAGGATATAAATTTTGTGTTCCTCATTGTCGAATCATAATTGGCAAAGTATTGCCAAAGACTAAACATGAGTAAGTATTACAATTGGTGTGTGTATTCATTATTGCATCAAAATTAGCCTTAGCGTCCCCCTCCCCCAAAGCCCCTTATAAGTGACATTTATATTACCTTAGCTTGTAGATTTAAGTGTTGATAGTGATCAGGCTCGCTCTTGGCACTGTGCAAACGGTGCAGTTGCACAGGGTCCCATGTTTGCTTAGGTTACAGAGGGAAAAACAAATTGGGGTGGAAATATTGGCTAGTATACTCATATAGTTGGCTCCCTATATAGGCAATCTAGCTAATATTGTCAAAGTGTAAAAACAAAACATATTCATGTGGTTTGATTTATTGAACGATAAAAGAAATTTCTTCGTTTTATCTCCACCAGTTAGCAATTGTCTGTCTTTCTGTAGTGGATTTGTCTCACAAACGCATTAGCTAACTTAAATCAAACTTGACACACTTATTCTTTGTACCTTGATTCAAATTAAGCTTATTGGGGAAGACATTTGAACAAAGGGCTGGTTGTATAAAAACATGGCTTCTAGCATTATTGATTACATGTATTTACCTTTTAAGGCATTTCCTTATACCTTACACTACTGAAAACTGGTGTGTATATATATGTATATATTCAAGCTACTGTAATAACATTAAACAAAAATTAAGTTTTTAAATTTGTTTTTGGGTGGAGGGTGGTGAAGCAGATAACTGTGAGAGGAGGGGTGGTCTGCTTATGTCGGCCCTGGTTATAAGGTTCACAGTATTTGTATTACCAGAATCATTGAATAAAAAGGTTTTCATTATGTTCTGTTTAGGCCAAATGAATTCGTACCTCTCTTAGTTGATAGTTCCTGATGTATTAAGCTAGAATATTAATTACCATTAACTGTACTTTTGTTTGTGTTTTCGATGTATTAGTATGTGTTTAGTTTTATGGTATCAATAAAAATATCCCAAGTATGTATACTTTTTGTTTAAATTTTTCAAAGTTTCCATTTTAAATCTAAAGCTAACATTCAAAAAAAATTTCTTGCACATTATTGTCACTTGGGCACAGTTTTATAAAATGTAATTTTTCAAAACAAATTGGAATAAACAATTTTAAATGGTATTGTTTATTATTAGTAGAATTTTGAATTTTTAAAAACATTTTGTTACACAACTTGTAGAGTAAAAATGTTGCTAGGAATTTTTAAAATATGTGTTAACTCTAGAATTTGACTGTGTTAAAAACATCGTTTTTTAATTTTGTTTGAAAAATGCTATTTAGAATACTATTCGAGTAAAATATACTTGATCCAAAATTCAAAATAAATAAACGTAATAATAAATTTACAGAAAATATATATATAAAAATAGTAAAAATAATAGTGCCAAATAATACCTATTGAGCCACTGAGACGGCTCATTTAAACTAAACAAGCACTGGGAAAACTCTCTAGATAGTAGCAACTAAACAAAAACCTCATACAACAAATTTAACTCAGACTTAACAAATATTTCGTGTTAATTTGATCTGTGAAAATTACTAATAGCTATTTAAAATAATCAACTAGGCTGATAAAATATTTTAAAACTGACATTTTTCCTGATGTTAATGTGGACCAGTGAAATCTTAGAAGCAATTTTTTTTATTATGTAAATAAACATTCTCACAATAAAATTAATGACATTATAGAAATAGTGTCTGAAAAAATTCTAAGTTTCTTGTTATTAAACTTAAGTATACACTAAAATAAGATGCCAATCATCCTCTATAATTTCATTTGGATCCGAGTGCGTTCCAGATAATTGGAATAATTTTCTGATTAACCAAAATGTATATTTTCAGTTTCAGTTTCAACAATATTAATTTTAATATTGACTTCAGTAGCCCATCTTTTCAATTACTATGTAGCTTATTTTTGTTTAATTTCAGAGCAGAAAATAATTTCTAATAAATGTAGTTAGTCCTAAATATTAGTAGCACTTCAGTACAATGCCTCTTTAATTTGTAATAGCTGTTTATAAAATATATCAAGTATTATGAAACTCCAACATCGATATATTTTGATTTTTAATAAGAATAACTCTACAGTTCTATTAGTTACAATTTGAATGTCTTTCTTTAAAGTTTCCACTGCTCTCATTAAAGGGAGACTTTTTAATTGAAAGTGAAATTCATAACTTCAAAACTCTGAAAACCTAACTAGAATTTCATCTTTTTAGTAAAATTATTTTTGATATTGCAATACTTTACTTACAAATCAACTATTTAAACTTTATTTCAACAAAAAAATACTTAATCTCCCACTTTTCATGAAAAACTTGAAGGTCTTGATCAAATTTATGTGTTCTATTAGAAAGCAACATTCCCGCAAGTGAATAATATAAAAACACATTTCAAGGTTGGAGAATCAAGAAACCACTAACAATAATAATACAGTTGCCACATCACTGCAAAGATTGTTAGCTCCTGCCAGAAGAGAAATGTTGATGTCTAGCATACTGTCAATCAATAGAACTGACTTTCACCATGCAAAAAAATACAGCTCAAAAAAATTGGAAGGATTTCAAACAAAAAGCAAGACAACAAAGTGGCTAGTGAAAGTACAAGCAAAGTTCTACATACTAATAGGATGGTCAACTGTGTTCCGCAGGATGAGTTTTTTTCTTACCCTGATTTAAACAATCATTCTCCTTTACATGGTCTTGAGGTTGATATCCCTCCATGATTCATAAAATTACCTCTTCTTAGCTAATTAAGAGCAGTATTCATTTTAGATGATCTCTTGTCCGAAAAACTTCCATGTTTAAAAAATGCACCTCCCCTCAAAGCTTGTTTAGAGCATCCCCTTATTTATATGGTCTCACTACCTGCCTATATGATACAGTTACCTCCATTCAGAACCTGTTTGCGCACGCTCCCTTCTACTTTCCTTGGTCTTCTTATCTGTGTCCCTCCATGTTTCATACATTTACCTTCCTTCCTAGCCCATCTAGCGCACCCTTCTTCTTTACATGGATTCTTGGCCTGCGTCTCTCCATGTTTCCAGCATTTACCTCCCTTATGAGCTCGTTTCACGCACTCTTCTTCATTACATTGTTTTTTGGCATAATTCCCTCCATGTTTCCAACATTTACTTCCCTTCTGAGCTCTGTTTAGCACATCCTTCTTCTTTACATGGTCTCTTTGCATAAGTCCCTCCATGTTTGATACATTTACCTCCCTTCAGAGCAATTTTAGTGCATTTTTCTTCTTCACATAATCTTTTGGCATATAATCCTCCATGTTTCGTACATTTACCTCCCTTCTGAGCTCGTTTAGAGCAACCCTCTTCCTTACATGTTTTCTTGGTTTGAGTCCCTCCATGTTTGATACATTTACCTCCCTTCTGGGGATATTTGGCACAGCCCTTTTCAACACATACTCTAATGGTTTGGGTGGCTCCATGTTTGATACATCTACCTCCCTTATGAGCCTGTTTAATGCACCCTTCTTCTCTACATGGTATTCTGACTTTAGTCCCTCCATGTTTCATACACTTACCTCCCTTCAAAGCCCATCTATGCACCCTTCTTCTTTACATGGTCTTGTTGCCCGAGTCCTTACATGTTCAATACATTTAATTTCTTTCTGAGCCCATTTATCACACACTTCTTTTTCATGTGGCTTCTTGACACGGGTTTCTCCATGTTTAATAAATTTATCTCCTTTCATGGGCCATTTAGAGTACCCTTCTACTTTACATGTATTCTCAGTAACAGTACAACTTTTACCTACACCCTCAATATATTTCAAGCATTTGACTCTTTTATTTTGAAATAAATCACATATCACTCCATTGAATTTTGCAATAGAAGTATCATATTGTTCTAATGGACTTGACAATGTCAGGTTTTCTTGATGTTCCTGTAAGAAAGAGAATAAATACAATCAGTTTAACAAAAAGCATGAAACTTATATTGTATACAATAGTTTTTGTTTTTAAAAATTAAATGGTTATTTGAATTAGAAAGAACAAGAATGAAAAAAAATAGTGGAAAACTGTTAAGACACGTGAATAATTTTGTGTGTCTTAGCTGAATGTTCTGTAAAAATGTAAGTAGGGATGGTTAAATCTACAGACAAGTGAATATATCTGAGAGTATTGAATGTATGTGGACTATTGCATAAATTTAAGTAGTATTGAAAGAGCAAAGATGTCAATATAAAGTGTGCTAACGCCAAAATTATTGCATGAATGGGACGCGTGAGTTTGTCGGAAGAAACACAATAGTAAGGTGAATATGGTAGGAAAGATATATTTAATGTATTTGGAAAAACTCGTATGGACAGAGTAAGTAATTAATGGGTGTTGTATGAAAGGGATTCCTATGCGAGTGTACTCTACTTGGAGTTTATCTGTCATCTAAAATAAGAAAATTAAGCTCATAAAGAAGAATGTTTACCTTACAAGAAAAGATAGCTAAAGTTTCAGATGCATTAAGAAGAAATATTGAGTAGGGATGGTTCGATGCGATATTTCATATCGGAATATCAGCCGATAATTTCAATATTGGACATTGTCGCCATCTTCTGATAATATCAGTAAATTATCGATTTTAATTTTCACATAAATGGGGATATTAAATAGTCTATATTATAATCGGAGATACAAGGTTTATATATAATTTGATTTAATCGATGCGAGAGGAAAACTTTTTCATTTAGCACAAGTAAAAAGTGAGCAGTTACATAAACAGTGCTACCACCAGAAGATTTAGAAAAGCCAAACTAAATCAAAAGGTACCTATTAGAATTGCCTTTTTGTTTCTTGATTAAACATGTGAAGTTAGTTAAACGGTTTAAATATAAGATTACTAATATCATTTTCTTTTTAGACATATTTTGCTAATTTAGGAATAAAATTTTCGTTATGAACTTATAACTAATCTTTAAAACTATTCGTCAACAAAGTCACTAACAGGCGAAGATTTTATGGAAATATATTTCGATAGAGCTTATAAATCGAGTGTATGTTAAAGTTAACCAAGTAAAGAAATGCTACATAATATTGGGATGAAAAAAAGTCAATATAAGGGTTATAGTTTACAAATCGATTGTATTTTAAAGCTGACCAAGTAAAGCATATTTCAATAGAATTTTCAAATCGATTGTTTTAATAAAGCACACAAAGCACAAATTTATAAACGTTCAAACTTACATTTATCAATCATGGCGAGGAAGAATGCCATTTGGCAATATTTTTCTATTGGTCCACTAGAAACCATAAATTTTGCAACTTGCTATTTGCTATTTTCAATACCAATGTGCCACGAGTGGAAAAGTATTATCCTATATTGAGCCTATATTGAGACACCTACATACTACCATAGGTACTATTCTAGTGAATTTTCAATAAATGCATTCAACAAATACTGTACTGCCTAATGCCTACATAAAGTTGATAGATTCAATGTTTAATATTTAAAATTATTTTCAAAATTGTTATAATCGGTCCAGAACTATTTTGGAATACTAATATAGTACAATGAATTTCTTACAAGTATATTTTATTTAATAATAACTAAAATTATACATTTATGTAGATATAGGCCTACTTTGTTACTAACTGATATTTGTATTTTGTTATCGGATTGGATTATCCGTATCGGATCTGTTTATCTTATGGGAATATAGAAAATCGGTTTTATCATGAATATTCAATATCGGACCATCCCCATTCTTAAAACCTCATTTGATCAGGTAAAAGAAGGCCCCATAGAAAATGTGGATCCTGTAGATGAGTTTGAGGAATTAATAATGAAATTGAAAGAAAAATGTGCTTTAGCAGACAAAGGATAAAAAGTTAAAATAATTAGCTTAATACCTAAATCTTGGACTCGTCACAGAATAGTTACTGAGTCCAATGTATCTGAGCCTCTAGTGAAACTGACAATAGATCTAGTCAAAGATCAGGGCATTCTACCAGAGCTAGGAAGGAAGAAGGCATTCAACCAGAGACAGTGAATAGAGTTTGTGAATTTTATGAAAGTGATGAGTACTACTGTCGACTGTGTGCATACCAGAAATACTGTTTGTCTGTAAAAATAATATAATATTAAGTTTCAAAAGTAGAAGTGGCTTGTTCTTTGGAACTTGAATGAACTGTTTATTGAGTTTAAAGCAAAAAAAAAAACCTAATTGTAAAATTGGAAGAACAAAATGTATAGAGTTCAGAACTCAGTGGTGTGTCAGGAACCCATACTGTTGGCGTTTGTACTTACCATCAAAATGTTATGCTCATGATAGATGGAGCAAAGCTTAGCATAAATTACAAGGACATTATTGGCATTATTGTTTGTAACATGATTAGTAACGATTGTATGATGGGCAAATATGATAATTGTCCATGAAGGGAAGCCCTCCAAGATAAACTACATGTATTTTAACAAAGTGATGCCATGCCAGCCAAGATAGTATTTAAACAGTGGACCACAACAGACCGGACCAAAATGATCACAGTTGTTCCACAAACAAAATTATTTTTTCAGTCCCTTATCGAAAGAATTATTTTACTCAAGACTCACCATTTCATAGCAAAAGTACAAACTTAATTCCCGAGAGAAAAGAAAAGTGACTCACCAAAAATTAATTTATAATTCTTGAAGACTTTGCAGAAAACTTTAGTTGTAAAGTTCAAGACGAGATCCAAAACTACCACTGGGTAAACCAAAAAGCAATTGAACCACAACAGGGTAGCAGTGAACATGTTCCTAACAGACTTTCTGACACACATTAAAGAAACTGTCAACAACGTTTATAAAATAATTTATTTCTCGGACGCTGTATCAAGCCAATACAAGAACATGAAGAATTTAATTAATGTTGCCACTACAAGAAAGATTTCAGTCTTGAGGCTGAATGGAACTTCTTCACATCATCACAAGGGTAGAATACGTGTGATGGTGTTAGAGGAACAACGAAGCGAGAGGTGACAAAAGCAAGTCTGCAAAGGACTGTCAATAATAATCCTACAACTGAAGATATGTATGCGTATTGCAGACAAAATAAAAAGAGAATCACATATATCTATGTTAAAGACGAAGAAATAATTAGTCGTCAAGAAGAGTTACAAAAAAGATTTGACAACTGCCAGCGAATGCCTGGGACACGCGCATTTCATTGCTATGTTCCAATTTCAGAAAGTATAATGAGATGCTATTTAACATCTAAGTAAGAAAAGTATTAAGATCTTCCTGTAGCAAAAGCTATTCCACTAGCTCTAAGGACAATGACATCATCGCTTGAATATATGATGAACACTGGTGGCTAAGAGCTATTGTGGACATTAATTTAGCGAATAAAGATATTTATATGAATTTATATAACCCAGCTGGACCTAGAAATTTTTAAAAATAAACCGGAGGACAAAGTATGAATACCACTGACAAACATGCTGAGAAAGCTCAGCCCCACAGAACTATCCACCGAAACTAGACGCTCTCATAATATTTCCGAATCACTATGAGAAGAAATGTCAATGCTGTTAAAAAACATACCAAACAAAATAATACATTTCAAAGATTAATTTTTTCTAAATAATAATTTATTGTGATCCTAATTCAAATATTTGACAAAGGTACCCTACATTAACTTTGTTGTTACCTAAGTCTATACACCCATTTCTTTTAACAAGACTGTAAAATAATTAACAACAAACTTTGAATTGTTTAGAATTTAATAATGTTTGGTTATATTATAAAGCATAATTAACAATATAAACACTTACATTTATAATATGAAAATAAAAATAATTAAGTGTCCCTTAACCAACGCAGATTGTTGAATTTTTTATGAATTTTACAAGGCTGTATCTTCTAAACCACTTAAATCTCATATCCAAAATTTTAGCTAAATTTACTAAACATAAAGTACTTTAATTTGGGTATATTTCAGATTTTTAAATAACTGCTAACCAGAGATATTGAGATCTAAAATTGAGATTTTTTAAAAATACATCTTTAAAAATACATGTTTAAAAAGTATATCTTTATGACCCTGCAGAAAAAAAAACTCTCAAATTTTAAATAATTTTAACATACACTATTGTTCCATCTGTACTTAAAAAAATCCTTATATTAACTGCCTTCTTCCCTAAAATGGCATTTTTAGTGATTGTGATACAAAACTTTGGCCTTAAAATTGATGATAAAAACATAATTTTAGAAGCATGGTATACTGAGCCAAATTGTAGACTATTATGTGCTTATCATCAGAGTTTCTGTAAATTTGTTCTAGGGCTTACCAGAGCTAAGATAATGAAGTTACCACTAACCCTTACAAATGCTGAAAATTCTGTGCACCATAATACAAAAATGGTCGCCATATTGAAACCAGTGTTCATAAAAATAAAATAATATTGGTTTTAAACTGTAAACATATAAGTTTAATAGTACTCTAATTTATTTTTTAAATGGTCAAATAACCAATAACTTATTTTTGGACCACTTGATATAGATTGACCCTATAGTAATGTCACCTATACACCTTCTGTGGGCCAGATCTGTAAGGATAGCTTGTGTTGAAGGGTAGGGTCATTGCCAAGGTAGATGTCTGGGTTCGACATAATAAAGGAGTTTCCGTATTTTGGTTTTATGGGAGTAATTTGAAATAATACAAAAATATTAAGTTAGAGGTGTTATAAAAGAAATATAAGAACTTTGACGGATACGCTTGTGAAAGAACCGGCTAAGACTTGAATACTTAAACCGTTAGAACGACTGACATGGCTCTCAACCCCCTACAGACTTGAACTCGGTACCACGGGCACGGCGGTTGCCATCTAGCACAAATACCACTGATGACCCGACGTTATAATCCGTATGGTCCAGCAACGGGCAGAGCAGCTGCCTCCGAAATAGTTGATATAATATCAGCACACCGGGCCCTAGTACCAGGTCAGGTAACGGGCCCTCTATTAAGGTATCCTCATTAGCAGTCTCATTCAGATTTCATAAATATAGCTATTCAATACTCATACTAAACTAACTCGTACTCTTTCTTACCGTGAAATCACTCAAAATTTTTAAAAAAAGAGTACATTTGAATCGTGTTTTTATTTTGTACATAAAACAATACAATTGAATATGAGAGAAAATTAATGTTTTTAAGTTGTAAAATTTCAATAAACAAAATAGAAAGAAACAACACACTCAATAAACTTAACAAATTGTGTTCATAAACGTGGTTAAATCATAAAATAAGATGAGGTTGACGATCATAAATTGTGTAACTGACTCAGTGAATTAAACGTTACATTTTTCTAGCTTTCCTGTTTCAAATTCATTTATGACTTCTGTAAGGCCCAAAGTAGAGGCCAAGCCACGTTCTATGGCCAGTAAGGACAACGAATTCAAGCGCTGTTGGCTCATTGATACTCTTTGCCAGGTCTTCAACACATTGCCATGTTTACTTAAGGCTCTTTTTGATGATTCAACAGTAATGGGAGGTGTAAAAAAAGTACGGAGTGCAATGCAAACATTCATGAAGAGTGGTTCCAACTGTTTCTCACATATTGATTTTAATAATTTCATAGGGCCAATTTCAATCTTAGATTCAAACATAATTGAATAAATATGCTTTAAATGCACATTTTTATCAAATAAATCAGTTGATAAGTCACTTTGAAACGTTTGTATAAGAGCTTCAGCCTTCACCTTCATCTATACACCCATTTCTTTTAACAAGACTGTAAAATAATTAACAACAAACTTTGAATTGTTTAGAATTTAATAATGTTTGGTTATATTATAAAGCATAATTAACAATATAAACACTTACATTTATAATATGAAAATAAAAATAATTAAGTGTCCCTTAACCAACGCAGATTGTTGAATTTTTTATGAATTTTACAAGGCTGTATCTTCTAAACCACTTAAATCTCATATCCAAAATTTTAGCTAAATTTACTAAACATAAAGTACTTTAATTTGGGTATATTTCAGATTTTTAAATAACTGCTAACCAGAGATATTGAGATCTAAAATTGAGATTTTTTAAAAATACATCTTTAAAAATACATGTTTAAAAAGTATATCTTTATGACCCTGCAGAAAAAAAAACTCTCAAATTTTAAATAATTTTAACATACACTATTGTTCCATCTGTACTTAAAAAAATCCTTATATTAACTGCCTTCTTCCCTAAAATGGCATTTTTAGTGATTGTGATACAAAACTTTGGCCTTAAAATTGATGATAAAAACATAATTTTAGAAGCATGGTATACTGAGCCAAATTGTAGACTATTATGTGCTTATCATCAGAGTTTCTGTAAATTTGTTCTAGGGCTTACCAGAGCTAAGATAATGAAGTTACCACTAACCCTTACAAATGCTGAAAATTCTGTGCACCATAATACAAAAATGGTCGCCATATTGAAACCAGTGTTCATAAAAATAAAATAATATTGGTTTTAAACTGTAAACATATAAGTTTAATAGTACTCTAATTTATTTTTTAAATGGTCAAATAACCAATAACTTATTTTTGGACCACTTGATATAGATTGACCCTATAGTAATGTCACCTATACACCTTCTGTGGGCCAGATCTGTAAGGATAGCTTGTGTTGAAGGGTAGGGTCATTGCCAAGGTAGATGTCTGGGTTCGACATAATAAAGGAGTTTCCGTATTTTGGTTTTATGGGAGTAATTTGAAATAATACAAAAATATTAAGTTAGAGGTGTTATAAAAGAAATATAAGAACTTTGACGGATACGCTTGTGAAAGAACCGGCTAAGACTTGAATACTTAAACCGTTAGAACGACTGACATGGCTCTCAACCCCCTACAGACTTGAACTCGGTACCACGGGCACGGCGGTTGCCATCTAGCACAAATACCACTGATGACCCGACGTTATAATCCGTATGGTCCAGCAACGGGCAGAGCAGCTGCCTCCGAAATAGTTGATATAATATCAGCACACCGGGCCCTAGTACCAGGTCAGGTAACGGGCCCTCTATTAAGGTATCCTCATTAGCAGTCTCATTCAGATTTCATAAATATAGCTATTCAATACTCATACTAAACTAACTCGTACTCTTTCTTACCGTGAAATCACTCAAAATTTTTAAAAAAAGAGTACATTTGAATCGTGTTTTTATTTTGTACATAAAACAATACAATTGAATATGAGAGAAAATTAATGTTTTTAAGTTGTAAAATTTCAATAAACAAAATAGAAAGAAACAACACACTCAATAAACTTAACAAATTGTGTTCATAAACGTGGTTAAATCATAAAATAAGATGAGGTTGACGATCATAAATTGTGTAACTGACTCAGTGAATTAAACGTTACATTTTTCTAGCTTTCCTGTTTCAAATTCATTTATGACTTCTGTAAGGCCCAAAGTAGAGGCCAAGCCACGTTCTATGGCCAGTAAGGACAACGAATTCAAGCGCTGTTGGCTCATTGATACTCTTTGCCAGGTCTTCAACACATTGCCATGTTTACTTAAGGCTCTTTTTGATGATTCAACAGTAATGGGAGGTGTAAAAAAAGTACGGAGTGCAATGCAAACATTCATGAAGAGTGGTTCCAACTGTTTCTCACATATTGATTTTAATAATTTCATAGGGCCAATTTCAATCTTAGATTCAAACATAATTGAATAAATATGCTTTAAATGCACATTTTTATCAAATAAATCAGTTGATAAGTCACTTTGAAACGTTTGTATAAGAGCTTCAGCCTTCACCTTCAGTTCTTTCTCATCTGAAGAATTATACTTCAATACTGGACTGAAAGGCTCACAGAAAAATTGGCTGCTTCAAAGTTTTGTAATTCCTGTGTAAGGAAATCTAACATCCAGTAAACGACACACGTTTTGAACTTATCTTCTGTAGTGAATTGTTGGTCTTCCTCTGCTTTTGCTATACTATGTAGACAAATTCTTTTTATGGGGAAAATTGGTGGCATTTCCATTTTTTGTGCAGCTAAACGTGACTCTTGTATAATATTTGCCTACGAATTTCAAAACTTATGCATTTCCTACTGTGGGTCTTTTATGAGATTGACTTTAACCTCAAGATATATTCCTAGAGCTTGAATAATAACACTTTGCTCATCAACTAAAGACAGAACTTTATAACAAAATACTACTATTAACAATTCCCTCAAAAGAAGAAAAATATTTACTCAAGCCCACAACAGTGCTGTATATTTTTGGTTGTAAGGTTGTTGACATATCTTGCAGTACACAGTCCAATGCATTAAGTATCCCTGGGTAATGCTTCACTATGGGAAGAACAGCTTCTACACGCTCATTCCATTTAGTTTCAGATATATATATATTTTTAAAGATAATGGCACGTGTTCTTTTAAAATGTCCCATGTTGCAAGACTATGTGAAAAAACTATGCTATCTTTTTGGATAGGCAAACCTCTTGATGCTAAGAATAACGTAGCTTCTAGTAGCCTTCGCAAAACCGATTTCCACCTATCGGTTTCACATGTAATCTGTTTTTGGACCTCAATATTTATCCCTTTAAAGTCTAAGGACTGTTGCAATAATTTCCAATTGCAATAAAAATGTTAGAGAAAAAAGTTTTAAGACTTGAGATTATAATTATACACACCAACCCAGATGGGTCCCCGAGTTCCCCAGACCCCAGTACCACAGTACCGGCCATCCCTCCTTCCTGTTTACATTTACAAATGTTTACTCAATTACCCTTGGAATCTCAAGACCCATCTCCTGCCCTATTTTCAACCAGGTTTAGTAGTACTGTTACATTGACATTAGTTAAGGACGGTAAATCGGCATTTTTGCTTTGGAAATGTTTGTTTGATTTTCTGAACATAGAGAATGAGGTTACAATAACAAAACATTGAGTCACTACACTAGGAATTACATAACTGCAAACAATTAGTTTATTAAAATGACTCTCTTCAATACTGGTTAGAGCTTAGTTAATTATTTTATCAAAGTCAACTGTTTGCCACTGGAGCTAACATAAGTTTTTAGTTATTTTTATATAAGTGTTTTGAAACATCTAAATGAAAAGAAATTAAAACTCTCTTTCCAAATTACATTTTTTATCTCAGGGGAATTGCATAGCATTCCCCTGACTCAACTTTCAATGTGAACCGATAAATTGCAAGAATTTTTAAATTTTTGCCGATTAAATCCAAATTAGAAGCATTTAAAATTCCTCCTGAATGTGTTAGAGTCTTGGTAATGAAAGGGATGGGATGTATACTTTCCTTACATACAAAGTAAACTTCACTGTCCTCCAACATAGTATACACCCATTCTGATAATATCTTTTAAAACAGGACTCTTAAAAATACTTAAACTTCAATTATACATATTACTATCAACTCTAGACATAAAAAAATTAGAGACGCGGTTTTCCATATTACTGTCTAGAAGCATTAACTTATTTGGACAAATGACCAAATTTAATCCTTTACACTCAGAAAAATAGCTTTGGCCTAGTGACCTTAAATATCATCTATCTTTATTTATTAAAAATACTTCATCAAGATCCAATTCCACCTAAGTTTCTGGTTGATATAAATCTACTGAAATGGGATGTATTTTAGACTGTTAAAAAAACTCCTTCTCTTACCAATAAAAGTATGTTAACAATTACCTGATAATACAGACTCTCACCAACAGTCAAATATATAAGGACTCAAACAGCTTCCATAGCACACGGGGTTAATTATACATTGATTTATAGCTACACTTATTCTAACTGTATCCTTATAAGAGGATCCATTTAGGTTATGCATACCATCCCCTAAACGTAACATGTGCTTGGAAATGTTATTATTGCTGAGTATTTCGTCATGAAGTCTAGGCCTGGTCGCCATCATAATTCAAAATGCTCCGACATTTCACAACTTGAAATGTGACTCGATAGTCTTTCCCACCTATCTTTAATACCATCAAAAGTTGCCCCATGTTCCGCATTTTGCGACTTGATAAACAGGAAATCTCAAATCTAGGATTGGATATCTCCATAAATTCCAAATTCTTCTGCCATATAATTGAAATTTGTGAACCGATATCCACTAAAATTTGGTATTTTCTTGTTCGAAAAATATTTGCTTGCATTAGCTCACTAGTAGCTTCATCCTTTTCTACTGACACCGTGGGGGAAGTTCTCGCTTAGAGCCGTAGCTCGTGGATCTTACGATCCTGTTCCCATTTGGGTAGAACTGGTTTGGCAGATACCCCATTTTACCACACCTATAACACGACTTCCTTGTAATTGTAAGTGACTCATGTCTCCCCTTAGTTGATCTACAATTCCTCATCACATGACCTTGTTTGTTGTATTTAAAACAATGTTACACCTTTTATAGCATGAATATATTCATGCGAATATCCTATTCTCTTTCGTGAGGTCATTGGTTTGCTTCGATTTCATCTATTACTGCTTACACTACTTCCTTAAAAGTTTAGATTTTTCTAACCTTGAAAATCTTCTTATTTCACCGAAAAGACCATTTAGAAATGAGGCTAGGCCTCTCTAATCCGCCTCAAATTTAATTATTTCATTTCGGACCGCATCATCCCCTAATTCATTAGTTTTGACATTAATATTCTTGATGATGTCCATGAGCATCACTACACTCTCTCCCCTCAAGTGTTTAATTTTGGTTAATTTTTCCCTAAAAAAAGGCTTGTCTGTTTCTTCAGGAACTTATCCACTAAGGATCGCTTCAATCCCTCAAAACTATCAGTCTCCATATAAATTAGATCCGAAATTACAGTGTAGCGTTTCATGTTATTAAGCTACAAGAAGAAACTAAGTCCACAACTAAACAAGAACGATGTAAATCAAGTGCAGGCTTACCGTCGTCCAATTATACTGTGTTGTGGTATCACGTCTCCAAAGCGAGCTCTCGCACCTCCGCGCACATTCAACTGTGTATTTAGACTGACTGATTGGAGCTTGTTTTGCAAGGTGCGCAAAGCATGATGGGAATAAATGTGACGTATGCGCCTAAGATACCCATGTTCTATGGAAAACTTTCAGTCTGGATGCTTCTACAATATTCCCCTCCCCTCTGGTCGTTCTTTCTCTCCCCGTCTTGTGATGTGTTTTTCATTTGTTTTTGTTCCCCCTCTTACCCTCTCTGAGCGAGTAAACTAGTGTATATATTGGGCTAGGATGTTTTGAACGTCACTCTTGTCTGGGTTTACTCCAGGAACACACATAGGTGTTCGGAATGAGAAAAAGGTAAAAATTCCCTTTCGGACAATGTACGCCAAAATTCTTTTTCGGCTTAAACTTTGTATTTAAAAATTCTTTCACCTAAATCTAACTTAGAATCATTATTGTTGTTGGGTAGACGTAAATACCACATTTGGGTCGCGTTCTGTAAATCTTTGTAATGAATTGGAATGAAATGATAACTTTTAACGGCGAACTTTATAGCCTGTTTGACTTTGGAACAGTAATTACTAAACTTTATTTCTCTAAAGATTTATCATTGTTGTTATGCGAGTTGAGAAGTCTAATATTTGAGACAGATAGAGAACTTTAAACTATTGTTAAATGTTTAATATATGTATATTTATCCATTTTTTGCAAAATACGTAAAAATCAAACTTTATTACCTTAATGTTTTATCATTGTTGTTAGGCGAGTTGAGAAGTCTATTTTTTGAGATAGCTAGAAAACTTGAATTATTTTTAAATGTTTAATATATATTTATCCACTTTGGTAAAATATTGTAAATATCAAATTTAAATGCTTTTCATGCATTACCTTTGTTGTTATGAGATTTGAGGCATCGACTTTTTAGATGGATGGCAAACATTTGTAATTATTAACTTACTAAATTAATATTTATGTATATTTATCTTCCTCTTTGGGGCCATATTCTTATATCCTCATTATATATCAATAAAATAACTAAAGAAATTGATGCCATTTTTTGTGTTGTCACGTAAACCTTCCCCTTCTGGGAATATCTTCAACCTTTTAATATCATGAGAAATTCTGTTGAGTGGCTTCGGGGAAACAGAACATATGAACCTTTTTAAGGCCCAATGTTTTGTTATAGTCCTATCGGCTCCTCTGCAAATTTATGTTCTTTTTCGTATTTTTGTTGTCTCTGCTTTTACATTGTTGCACACCGACCTTGGTTTCTTGGGTAAACTAAGGAGGTGCGCTACAACAGATTCCAATGCTTCAATACTTAATGCAATTTGGTTACAGCCCTTAGCTCTAAATTTGTCCAATTTGATATTACAGAGGCTTGACTTATCTTTTCATAAAACACCAAAGTGTTTTTATAAAAACTTAGACGGATATGCTAGTGGAAAAACTGGCTTTGACTTGAATACTTAAATTGTTGGAACAACTGATACGGCTCGTGACCCCATATAAACTCAAACCCGGTACCCTTGACAGAGCGGCTGCCATCTAGCAAAAGTACCACTGATGACCTAGAGTTCTAATCCACATGGTCCAGCGACGGGCAGAGTAACTGCCTCCAAAATAGATGATAATGTGTAAGCCCAGATGAACAAGATTGTTGTGAGTAGTCAATAATCTTCTTTAATGTTTTATAATTCATTACAACTAAATTATTTAGCAAGTTCTTTCAGTCATGTAGGTTCAATAAAGTTATGCAAAACAAAATAAACATCCCAATCTATTGGCGGATCTTGATATCAAACATTTTTCAACGCATAGTGTGATGCATTGAAAATGTTTTAAAAATTTTGTTATATTGAACAAATTCTAGAAGAAAAAATTACTGAAAAAAATTCAAAATATGGTGTGCTAGATGAAATATGTTTTAAAACACAAGAACTTCTCGAGAACTTTAATGACTAAAACAAAATAAGCTGCCCTCTATCCATCTAGGCCCTTAATCTCACAATAATTGGATTGCCTGGGATCGGGATGAGTGGTTTTCGGATACTCTATTCACGCCAATGGTATTGAGATTTAATTAAGTTACCCTCTCGATCACTAATTTTTGTGACATAATTAATAACCAACATGTTAAACATACTAATAAATAAACTGTACAGCCTATTTTTATATACTTCTAAACAGCAAATTTAATCAAAAAGATAATCTGCAATTTACATCGAAATTTAATATTCCTAGAGAAATAAGTATAGTGTTATTTAGAAGTTAATTCCCTTTCAAATTTTTTATACACATAATGGAATATATGTATGTGGAGATCAATGAATAAGGCTCAGTATAGCTACATGTTCACTACAAGAGAAACCATTAAAACCAAAATTGACTATATGTATATTTGTATATATATTTATATTATATATTATATTATATTATATTATATTATATTATATTATATTATATTATATTATATTATATTATATAAGTAATTCACTTCACACTCGTGTTTTTTATATCTATCATAACAAATAATAATGTGTATGTTTATCCATAGTCCAAACGGGTTATGTGACGTCATCAAAAAATTAATCATAAATTTACTCACAGGAAGTTCCTCTTTAATAGGTAGAAATGTGTCATGACCTGGCCAACATTCTGTCTGCTGATAATAGATAATTTCTTCTTTAAAATTATCCTCTGATTTTATTGGAAGATCAATTTCAGACTAGAAGAAACAAGAGAAGTTTTAAAGTATAAAGTTTTACACTAAACAAATTTCAGAATATAAAAACATGCTTTATAATATAGACAATTATAAAGACCATGCATCAAACAAAACAAAGGTTTATATTAAACATGTTTAAGAATTAATTTGGGGAAAATATTTCAAAGCATAGTGTGAAATACTGTACATATGTTATTTTAAGCAGATTTTAGAAAAAAAATTCTGACACATATTCTTGAGATGGTGTGTTATATTAATATATGTTTAAGAAAATATCAATTTCCAGAGAATATTGATAACAAAGACTAAATGAACCTGCTTTATTAGATGCATGGTGCATCACTCCCGCATTATAATAAATTGCTGATGACAGGGAGATCGAGGTTCGAAACTCGGTCAGCTATATTGAGGGTGGTTTTTCTAAAATGCGGATACACATACTCTAAAAAAATTAGCTGCCCTTCTCCATAAATATAAGTCATCAATTTCAACATAATTAGATTGCCTGGGACTGGGGTGTTAGGTTGAGGTTTGTGGGCCAGGACATTTTCAGATATTTTTTTTCGGAAAATTTTCCAATCAACTTTTATCATGTTTTACATATGTATAGAAATCTTAAATTTGCTTGGCCACATAAGCAACATAGAATGGGCTATGACAAAAAGACTAAGGACTGTCTCATCACGTCAAGCAGATAGTGTAGTCCTCACTTCAGTGGGACAAACTGAAAGAAACACAAAGTCCATATATTTTAATATACTTGATGCAATATTATTATGGATGAGTTCGACTGCAGATTCTCGGAGATTAAGTTTGTTATGGAAGCAACGCGTGTGATCCAAAATGGAGAAGTTGCTTTCCTGTTGACCCTTCTAATCAATGAGGATCAGATTTGTCAAAATATTGACCTGTTGTAAGAGTAGTTTTCTCTGGCAATACACTCTTTTCAACTTATGAGTAATTCAACCTTTCCTATTGAATATTTACAGAACCTACAGAGGTTTCCAGTAACATTTTCAGAAGTTCTCTGTTAAAATATTTTCTCACACTGCCAATCACCACTGCTTCTAACGAAATATTTTTTTCTGTTCTAAAGAGGTTAAATAACTACCTCCAATCAACAACTTCCGATGATCGAACCATTTCTTTAATGATTTTAGCTGTGGAGCGGGAAGAGGTAATGACTTTGAAAATATGTCACCAAGACGCTACCCTTTCGTCCCAAGCAAAAACAGAAATGATGCCCCTATTTAAATTTAGGTCATAACTGTTATCTTGGGAATTAATTTTCGTATTTAATAATATTTTTTAACGAATAAAAATAGTTTGGAGTAATCTAAGAATAATTGGTACCATAGTTTATTATTTAAAACCTGTTTTAGAACATTTGGTTCCAAGCTGTAATCCACCATATGAGAAAGTTAGTGCAATTCTTTCGTACCATTTATTTTCTTTTGTTAAAAGTAAAGGAGGAAAGTGAAAGCATAGATTCACCAAATATGGAGATTGAAGATGTGACACTTGTTGGTTTGTTGAAAAGAAAGGGAGAGGCATGTACAAAACCAACTTCATCAAGGTCACCTACTTTAGGTAGTGACTCGAAGTCAAAACAATCACTGATGTTATCAAAATTTGGGAATAGAATGTCTAAAGAAGAACAGGAAAAGCAGGCAGACATTGGCTTGGGCTATATTTTCAAGTGGCACATCTCTTTCCATGAATGAAGATCAGTATTGAAAGGATCATTACAACAAATTTGCCCATCATTCCCATTACTATCACGTTCCCTTTTAGATCGAGAGTATGATAAAGTTCTAGAATTGGTTGTTCAAAAAATTAGCCAAGCAGAATCGTTGACACTGATGATAGACGCAGATACTGAAATGTAAGGAAGTCCTTTGGTGAACATCATGTTTGCAACACCTGAACCAATATTATTGAAATTAGGTGCTGCCAAATCTAGTCGCCATACAGGAAAATACATAATAAATAAAGTGAGTACAGAGAACTAAACATTATGTCCCTTTAACGTGCTAGCTCTTATAACGGACAATGCACGCAACATGAAAGCCGCATGGCATATATTAAAATAAAGGTATCCTCACTTAATAATATTTGGCTGTCTTGCACATGGGCTAAATCTTTTGGCAAAGGATATTATAGGTTTGAATACAATTAGAACAATATTGTCAAAGTGTATAAAAAAATCAGCCTGAAAAACGCATCTATAGATGACATAATATTCCAGATTATTCCTGCATACATTCGAAAGCAGATTCTCGGAAATTATGCGTTCTGGATGCAAGTTCAATCAGCATACAAATTGCTGCTGCCAATTTAAATAGCAATTAGAAAGCTGGAAGGAGATATACCCAAAATATAATATGTTCTCAGATACTATAGAAACTGAATGCAGATATCATGGAGTTTGTGCCTTCTTCACTTCGTTCCGAAAAAGAAGAGGAATATGTAAAAACAATTTTAACACATAGATTTGAGTTTTGTTCCAATTAATTTCACTTAGCAGCTAGTCTTATAGCTCCTCAACGTTGTAGACAACAATTGTCTAAAGTTAATTTACTTCCTGCGCTTGATACAATCATGGAAGTTACAAAAAACATCCCAAACATTGATGAAGTAGCAGTGATAACTGACATGGTAGAGTACCAAACCAGACAAAAATCATAGAGCTATAATATAATTTGTTGGGAAGCAGAAAATATCTCTCTACTTATTTGGTGTAAGGGATATTGTACCACTAAACAGTTCTTCAAAGTTGCCATAAGGATTATTAGTATGCCACCGACAGCTACCTCTTGTAAACAGAATTGAAAGACTTTTTCAAAAAAAATAAAATAGGAACAGATTAACTATTGAATGCAATGCCAAGCTGGTTTCTGCTTCTTTAAATCTCTTTCTACTGCCGCGCTCACTGCCACTGCCAAAAAAAAATAAAAAGCTCAATTGAATCCAAGCGAGTTAGAATCTTGTGGTGCGAGCATTTCTACAGAGAATAACGACTGTGCCAGTGATAGCGAAAGTGAAAGTGGTCAGTCAGGTGATAAAAGTGCAAGCGGATATTAACTTAATGAAAGATTTCTAGTAAGCAGTGAAAATTTTGTCATGCAATTTCAAAATAACTTTTTAAGAGTGCTGCATATCAGGAATAATCAATTTTATTTAGAGTCTAGAAAATATAATTAGGGCCTATATAAATAATCTACACATTTCACTTAATTTTAGCTTAATTAAATCATTTAAACCATAAGTGATCTCTTGATTCAAAGATTTTCATTTAGAATAACATATAAAATTAATATAGGAATTTACCTTCAATTATAAAGTGTGTGTAAAATTATTTACTAAATCCCTAATTAATTTTGATAATGGAAAACTTTCCTATTCAAAATTTTCCGAGAAAACCCACATTCCTGTTTGTGCCTCACCTGGGTCCAATGGATGGAGGTTTTACAAATATGATTAATTAGTGTTTTCCCTTACCCTCTTCAGATAAATTGTGTTGCGATTATGATGCAGTTTTTAGAATTATTGGCTGAATAAAATGAGAATTAAACTAAATAATACTATAGCTAGAACCTGTAATATTAATAAATACTGTGTTCACTAGCTCATACCTTAATTTCAAACTTCTCCTCATAAGAAAGCGTATGTTCCAAGTCCTCTTCTGGTTCATTCTTCACAAATGTATTTCCCTCCATCTTGTGGAAGTTGATGTAGATATTAACAATTCATAAAGAGTTTATCTTGATTTACCTGCACATTGATAGTATAAACTATGACTGCTAAACAATACAAACATGATTAAAAACACAAGGCTAACCTTCAAAAATAACGTTCAGAATAGTTTTGTTTAGTTGTTTAGTAAGTAATAATATTCTTTTCAAAACAGAGATAATAAATGTATAAAAGACAAGTATTATTTGTTATAATTTTAATACGATTTTTTATTTTACAGTGATATTTAATATCAATTAATTACTGGGGAAGGGAGAGTATTTGTAAAGCCTTTCACGTGGGGTGAGCTATATAAAGGTAAGATTGTTGTATTTTCTGAGATCGGAATATTTTCTTTACTATTACAATAATAGGTTCAAATTCAAAATGGATCATACAAAGTTTCATAGATCAATATGGCATATTTTATATTACTTAAGATTTAAGATTTAATTATTTGGATTGACAATCATATTCTATACACATGGTGTCTACTCAACCTCTCCAAAGAAATTCCCAACTTTTTCACTGATTTTCCATGATCATTTCCTAACATTTTCAACTCAAAAGTATGTCACCCCCTTACCCCTCCTAACCCCCACAGACATATACACGTCGTTTTATTAACTTTATTTTATGGATAATAATAAATTTTAAAATTTAAATAAAATGTTTTTATTTGTATTAAAATAGTCCAGTAGAAATAAGAAAACTATAACATACATTACACAGCTTAAAATAATCGTTTTGATCACACTGTAATTTATGGATTTAGTGTATATTATATTTCATATTTTTAGTAACGCAACGTTTTCCCGTGTTTTTAAAGAAATTCCTGTCTCATTCTCGTTTTTTTCCAACCACTTCAAATTCCTGGCTTATTACCGTTTTCCTGAATTTTCCCGGATTGTAGACACCTGTAAACAACATACTTTCCATATTCAATGTATTGTACCTCAAGACTTCTTGGCGTCAATCGGCATCATTCCAATCTATAAAAATTGAGCAGACCCGTCTGTTGGCGAATATAGTGCCAATTTCCACGGATAGAGATGTTGGCACTATCTTCATCAACAGATGGCTGCCACTCGGTCGGTATGGCTTGGTTGCGGGCAGACACCATGGAGTTTGTCTGTGCCACTACTTGAACTTGATTGCCATATCTTCGTTAGTGGTGTGGACATCAACGAAAAGATTAGAGACACTGAATGTTTTTACAAACATTTACTTAGAGCAGTGGTTCTCAAACTGTAGTACGTGGCTAGGTTCAAGCTGGTCTACGAAATTTTCTAGATTGTATATGGAAAATGTGTATTTGT
>CABFWO010005703.1:24902-43706 GCA_902155825.1 Timema genevievae | reverse complement strand
TCCCAACAAATCCCTAATCTGACAACCAACCTATTCTGAGACACTCCCAACAAATCCCTAATATGACAACCAGCCTATTCTGAGACACTCCCAACAAATCCCTAATCTGACAACCAACCTATTCTGAGACACTCCCAACAAATCCCTAATCTGACAACCAACCTATTCTGAGACACTCCCAACAAATCCCTAATCTGACAACCAACCTATTCTGAGACACTCCCAACAAATCCCTAATCTGACAACCGACCTATTCTGAGACACTCCCAACAAATCCCTAACATGACAGCCAACCTATTTCAGATTCAGTTTCACACTATCCTCCTATCGACTCCTTGGCCTACTGAGGGGTATTGTATATTCAGGTTTCTCAACTATAATTTTGTGTACACGGCTGTGATCACCCATACACGCCACATGAACCCCCTCCCCATTCATCTCAGTCTCTGTGCCTTGATTATCCTTTATAGGCCTATGTTTAAGTATGCATTCAAGCCATGAAGTTCTTCATTAAGTAACTACTGTACTTTAAAACTGTTGAATATTCATTCATTTCTCAAATATGTTTTCATCGCTTTGTCAAGGGATGTGAATTGTCTTCACTTGGCAATGTAACGAAATATATTTGTGAGGTAGATAAATGCGATTTGTGTGTGTGTGTGACTTTTCAAATGTCAGGAAAAGCGAAATTTATCGTAAAGCTACTACACACAAAATTCGACGTGGGTTATCATGAGAAACGTTTGTTTAAAAACAAAACATTGTAAACAGCTAAATTTAGAATAAACATCAATAATAATTTATGGGCGGTCAGGAGTGAGTTTTGGATTTCAGTCCTTTGACAGCAAAGGACTCAGGTCGAGTAACACAGTTGGGCCAACTTTACAACTCAAACACGGTTTCAAAAAAAATAACAACACACAAACAGTAAAAACCCCACTTTTATTCGCAATAAAAAATATGTTCCAAAAGATTGAGTCAAAGTATCGTGTGCCATAAAGGAACCAAAAGACACGTGTACCAACGTTTTATTACTTTGTTTGTATTTTAAAGACGATGAAATTAATTTCACGGATGACCTAGGTAGAGAAAAGAGGTTTATGTTTTTTATAATTTATTTGAAGTACGTTTCGCTTTGCTATATTGACGCGGCTTTAGCTTTGACTCATGAAAACAAAATAAATGAAATATTAAAATGATATTGCAGGACTGCAGGACCAAATTTAAACATAATATACGATCGTACGTTAGACACATATTAAAATAAAATACTTATATCTTTGGTGGCACTATCGTAGCTTTTTATTGTCAAACTTATAATTTGCTAATGGACAAGAGCTTTAAGGCGGAGTTAAAGGGGACGCGATTAAAGGCCAGTATTTTTGCAGTTTTTATAGCAAAACATTTTTGGGGGGGCAAAATAAATAAAATATTGCTCCATCAGTAAAATAGAGTTTAATTTTTTTCAAATGGTAATTTAAAGAGTTCTTGAATATTTGTCATAAGCATTAAATGAGTATTAGATGAGAAACTTTTTAAATGAATAGAAAAAGTTGTCATTAAATTCCAGGACATTATTGACAGATATTCAAAAATTGTTGAGGTCCCCATGTGAAGAAAATTAAATTATATATTTGTACTGAAAAAATAATTGACTTATTTTGACCAAAAAAAATTGCCATAAAAACTGCATACACATTGGTCTTCCCTCACGGCCCCTTCCCCTATCTTAATTCTGTAGATAGTAAACAAGTTAGCCCACACGTTATTCGCTGACACGATTTATTATATTTTTCAGAAAATTTTTGTTTCAAATTTAAATTGTGACTTTAAGTATATCGTGCTCCGAATCTTACAAGCCGTCCGGGCTATCTACACTGGCCTACTAATCGGATAGCGATAAGTAAGGAATAATTTAGAGTAAATGTATCCGCGTTTGAATGGAGTGAGAGGGGAAAACAAATTGGTAAAAAAATATCAGTACATCCGGCTTGTATCCGAGCCCCGACCTCCAATTCACCAGAAAGCCAGACAATATTATACCGACGCCTTTGTCCACGTGTCCACTGGTGTAGTCCTCAATTATTATTTCTACGAATATTATGATTCGTTCCAGCTATTCCAATCTTACCTAAAATAGCTAAGAAAAGTTCAACGCTAGTGAGATGAACTTCAAGGAACTAAACAAGTATTGGTCTTGGAGGAAGATAGGTGAACTCTAGTGATGCTCACGTCGAGCACCTTCATGTTCTAATTCCTCGTCAGTAAAATCGGCCGGGACTCAAACCTATTTCCAACCCCCTGTGTCAGAGCTAAACACAACAGTCGAGCTCGTTGATGCTGAGAGGGTCTTGTAGGAACTAAGATTTTTATTTTACTACCGCATCTTTCTAGCCGTTCGAGCTATGTCCATACATACCAACTACGCTAATGTGTCAGGGATCAATAAGTTTGAGTTAAGAGGAAATGTATCCACATTTGGGTCGAAAGATATCAGAAAGCAATTTTAGGGAAAAACCACCCTCAGCACATCCGACAAGCGCCAATCTCCCCGTTATTGGTAGTTCAGTCTTTTGCTTGAGTGACGGCTTAGACCATACGACCACTGAAGCCGATTATGTGTATAATTAAAAAATAAAAATAACCGCTTTGAATCCACCAAGTTTTTTAAAAAAAAATTACGTCCAACCCAATGTTTATTTACAAATTAATCCAAGGAGTAAGAGTGGTGCAGTGTAGAGGAAGCTTACTCACATTAGTATGGAGAGATTATTGAAAACCACAGAGAAAAGTCACCTACTGGAAAACATCACTCCAGTGAACCTAGAGAAGATTCAAACCTCAACCTTCCCGTAACCTACAATCCAATCTATTGCGAACTTGACGCCATAGATTGCACTACCACTGGTGCCGGTCGTGGTAACAGCTCACCCACGAAGAGAGGGCGGTGGCGCTGGGCAATATGAAGGGGGGGGGGGAGTAAGACCCCGCCCTCTCCCTGTATTTAATGCGGGCGGCCAGGGTTTGTTTATCTTGGGGTGACTATCCTGAAGTTTTCTCATCAAGCCACCAGCAATAATTCAGCCGTATGTAAAGGGAATCAGTGGAAAGGGACACCCTTCTCTTGAGAGGAACAAAGAGACATGTATCCTGATGGACCTTGTAAATTGTAATAGCGTCATCTCGCTAACTCAATACATGACACGCAGTGATGCTGTCTTATGGCGTTTGGTCCTTTTCATTTGGCGTGGAAATGCAAAGCCATGGGAACAAACGGTTAGCTTCAAGAATTTTTATTGTTTTGCAATTTTCTTTTCGGAAACGGTTTGTTCAAGAATATAAGCATGTTGATTAAGTCATACTATTTATATACACACCTCCTCTATAATTTAACAGTGATCAAAATCGATAAAATTGACATTCTTCAATAGAAAACTGCCAGCTTCAGAATAAGATAATGTAACAATTAATAAACATCGATACATTATCTTAGAAGAGGTGTTGAAAATATGAACATTAAAAATTTCACTCGTTCTCGAGAAAACTGATATTTCTAAACGTATGATTTTTCTGCAAGACCTGTCCGGTAGCTAGCGCCATCTACGGTTTCCGTGATCCATCTGTTCTTGTTGACGCGGAAGAATACTTTGGTCGGCTGTGCCTTTCACCCTCCCATCGACCATCCTACAAAATAGGTTTTAGACTTGCACTCTACAGGATTCGTCCCGTGCCCACGGTCATTCTTCACTCATATTTTAAGGCAGAGTCTATGATGGATAGACTCTGCCTTAAAATATGAGTGAAGAATGACCGTGGGCACGGGACGAATCCTGGATAGCTCAGTGGTCAGAGCATTGGCGTACTAAGCCAAAGGTCCCGGGTTCGATTCCCGTGTCCAGGTGTCATTTTTCAATTTTCAGAATGATATCTAACTGAACCAACTACCATTAATATAGCTTCGGCTATTTACACTTAATGATAAAATTTGATTAATTCATTTTTCTAAAACCATAATTTCTATGTATTTGATTTTTTATATTTGACTTGATAACTTACTTTAGATTAAAGTTCAAATATTTCAATACAATCGCCTAAATACTTTTTAAATAATTAAATATTACTTCCATATCTCGGCCGGGATTCGAGCCTCAACCTCCCCATTACGAGCAAACTATATAAGATGAGCTTGACGTTTATTCCGTGTGTTGGTAGTAAGTAAATCTATAAATCATTTATAAAGACAGTTTTTAATATTGTATATCTCTACCCTTCATTTAACAAATTAATATAAAGTCTGTTCATGATAGGTTTTTTTACCTAAATGACAATTCAAAAATCATATGTTTAGGATTTGGGTTGCCATTACTTGTAAAAGATCACTGTTTTGTTATAAATTTTAAGTTTTTTAATTACATGTAATATTTTACATTTTAAATTACGTAAACTTAAGCTTTCTTACACTGTTTTATAACTTTTAATAGTTTCTTTTTACCAAATCCGAAACAATATTTTAAACATAATTAAAAGTACTTATTCTCCGTTTTGGAATGTTATCTATGAGGTGTAATATAGTTCATACAATAATACCTTTTAATACAGGCATCGTATTTACTTGGAAAAGAGAAAATAATTGTCATTTTTTATATATGTAATAAATTATTTTATGATTATTTTATCTTATTTCGAAATATTTAACTGAATAAAATATTTTTATCCACTGCGTGGGTGCATCATTGTAAGGAACTTGTTTCCGTCACGTTCAATCACATGGTTTAAATTGTCGGTCGCCATTTTGAAGCTATAGTAGACCTTTTGTGGAAGTGCTGTGAATAATTTTTTTTAAGTAGAATAAAACGATAAATAAGCTTTGTGTCCGACATCAAATAAATATATAAATAATATTGGCCTAAATTACTGTGGTTAACTATCAAATTCATACATTACCAAACTTTTCATTACAATTATCCAAAGTAACAGATGTCAGCTGTTGGCATAGGGATGTATTAGGGATTATTGCTAGCAACTTTTTGGGCTGTCATCCAAGTAAACTAAGGTCGTGAATGTATTATAGTTAGGCCTACTGTATTATAATATGTTAATCTAGTAAAATGCTGCTTTATTTAATCTTTGCTAAATGAATCATCTCTACGGTAAGAGCATTCAGAATGATATGTGGAAAATGACTTAAGTGTACCCATCTGGGATTTGAACTCAGGGCTCCTACTTGATATGCAAACAAGCTCACGGTTCTCTGACGGTTTATTTGTTTGTAATAATGTTTGTGTAGTGGTAGGTAACCTATTTATGTTAACAGTTTTCAGCTGTCAGTCACAAGAAACTCGTGTATAGACTTGAATCATTGGTGTGTACAACCAACACCAACGCCTCCCTTTTCTTCAACCAGCAGTCCCTTTTACTCCCTCACACAACTAAGTTTGAAAGATAAGGAATATTTTCTAGGAATCACTAAACTAGGGGGTTCAAGCTTGGTAGTTTTGTATTAAAATGTCTCAAGTACAGATTAATTTAAAATACGCGGTAGTAATTTAAGCTCAAGACAAACATAGATCCTGCCTCCACAAAGGTCCAAGCTCAACTAGCGCTTTGGTGGCCGATGCAGGTATATTTCAGTAATTTTGTGAGGGAAGGGGTTCTAGGAGGGGGTCATTTTATCATTTTTACCCGTTGAGAAATAAATTCGGCCCATGACGAATTTATCACGTGCACGATTCGCCCTAAGCGTGTCCTTGAATTTAATGACAACTTTTTCTCTTTGTTTAAAAAGTTTTTCATCTAAAGCCGCCATGCTCATAATGAATATTCAGGAACTGTTGATATCAACATGTGAAGAAAATTAAACTCTATATTTGTTGTACTGGATCAATATTTTATTTATTTCAACAACAACAAAATTTTGACATAAAAATTGCAAAAACACTGGCCTTATCTCGCTTCCCCTTCCGTCACACCATAATAAATTGTTTAAGAAATATTTTGAAGCTCGAAAACATTCTTTTTGATAATTATATTAAGTTTGTTGAGTTCCTTAAAACTATTTCAACTCCTGACACATGAATGCAGCCTATAATTAATAATGGCGAATAGTTTCACAAATAGTAGTGGTTTTATGAACAAAAAGAGACTAGAAATAACTGTACCTAATACATAAATAGCTAAACTAAAAAAAACACCTTATTATTGCTGTAAAATGATACTACTCGTGTTAACAAAAACTTGTCGAGTTTTCTAAGAATAACCCTCATATTAAGTGCTCATTACCATTTTAAATATTCAGACAAGGAAATGAAATACTTTTACGACTGTACTGACTTTTAAAGTGCATCAGTATAATAACATCATAGAGGGCTTAACTATTCTTTAAGAAACTGTAAAAAAAATGTGGCGCTGTTTGAAACTACCAACGAGAATAGGCCTACCTTTTAATTTAGGTTTTACAACGAAGCGCCCGAGGTTCTTTTTGTGAGAACTACTTTATAATAAATGATTAACTTCGTCATTAATATCTAAAATTACTTTACGTTGAAACGTTAAGGGTGTAGACATGGATAAGGTTCAAGGGGAAAAAAAATACATAAAAAACTATTAATTTAGATTCCATTTGTTATTCTTCTTATTTCTTCAAGAACTTGTGAATGCTTTGTAATTACAAGGTTTAAGAATATAATTTTATGCTGCATTTAGGAACCTAGCACAGTAATTCGTATTTTCCTTAAGATCTTGAAATAATTCTCATGAATAATCAAAGAATTACTGCTACAAAATATATGTGGCATTTAGCTACGCAATACTAATGGATGCTTGCAAGCAACGGAACGAGGAGTGCATGTAAAACTTAATGAAACGAAAAAAGATGTATTAAATATGCAAACACATTTTTTTTAACTTCCCTTATACTTAAATATTGTAAATTATCGTCGCTGTAGTATAAATATTCAAAACAATTCGTTTGAAGTTTCTAAATTAGGTTTGTATATTTATCTTGTACAAAGGCATATCATATATTTTTTGTAGTAATTGTTTCGCTTCAAATGAAAACGATTACTATTTTTTTTATATCTATACATATAGACACAAACTTACAAACCACAAAAATTCTCAACTTAAGAATATTACTGTAGTTTAGTTAAAAAAGAGTTAAGTAGTTCATTTTCAAATGTCAGTACATTCCACTATTGTTTAAATTGGAATGTATCGCTGGATTTAGTATTTTTGTATAAACATTAATTATATTTTATCAACCAGGTATTTTTAAATAGATAATATGTAGAAACTTAGTGAGGATGAATTAAGTACGAAATTGTTGTTTTTCGAGGTATATTACCAGTTTCTTGCCTACCCCATAAAGGAATGGCATTATTAGGTATGCATGTATAATATTTACATTCCAAAAATATGTTTTGTATAGTGGACTTTTGAAAGTCTCATACCTGCATGAAGTGGCTTCTTTAATTCATAAAAGAGTTATAAAAAACACAATAGTAGATGTAGTTGTTATAAGCATGAAAGATTTAAAAGCGGGAGTTGATTTAAACTTTAAAGTTCAAAGAACGTGACTAAATTATTTAATTACTTATACATATATATAGAACAAATTAAAAGGCATTTCTAATTTTAAATGTGTCAATATGTCACAAGCCACTTGAAATGGCTGAATGTGGACATTGCTAACTTACTTCAAAGCTAACGTGACATAAGATGACGTCTTATTTATCCAATTTAAGAACGTTCTTATCACAGAATATCCCTATATGGTATGTCATAGAGTAAGTTAATACTATTATATGCGTGAAAAAAATTATATATTCAAATTAGAAAACCAAGCCATCATTTCAATGAGGAGAAAAATAGGGCTAACTAAAGATTTTCAATGCTCATTTATAAAAAAATAATTAATAACTATTAAGGTCTCATTATGGCCCTGTGGTCTAAAAAACTTTTCTTTACTCAAACGACAGATTAAAAGTTGGTTATTAATCGCTAATTATAAGTTGAATGAGCTAGGTCGTTAAAAGCGTATAGAAGAATAGTTTTTGAGCTGGCATGATTACATGCGCCCAACCCACATCAAATTTTCCTCAAAAGTCACCTTATATCGCTTTTTGTGGACGTGGAGTGACTTCGAACTAAATGGTCACTATTCTGTTGGAAATTCAAAGCTTGCGAAAATCTAAAACTATAAATAACTATATTTTAAGATTTTAAACAAACCTATTTTTTTAATAAGTCAAAATGGGGTGACCTGGTGGTCTAGGGGTAAGGTGTCGAACTTCTGTGCTGAGGGTCCGGGGTTCAATCCACGGTCTCGGCACAGTTTTATCTGATTGCCAAACCCCTTCCTTCACCTCTGACAAGACGTGTATTAATCACAACTTGTGAATGTGAATAATTCTAGGGGCCTCCACCGTGGTTCGGATTCCATGTTAAGCTGTAGGTCCTCCATTTCATCTCACAATCACCCTACCATTACACATTAGCGTGTGTATAACCCGAACGGGTAGTAAGATGCGGTGATAATAATAATAATAATAAGTCAAAATGTCTTCACCTCAAACTTTGTACAAATATGATATACAGTAATTGTTATAAGGACTACATCGTGAATATGTTATGATCAACTCATTTACACAAAGATTTTCAGTGACAAAATTGTCACACAAAGTTGCTTTTTACAATAAGAAGGTAAACCTAAGTTTAAAGGGGGGATGTAGAGAACGTGAGAAAAGGGAAGTGTTTTTGCAGTTTTTTAGCAAAACCTTTTTTTTTGGGGGGGGCTAAAACAAATAAAATATTGCTCCAGTATAAACACGGAACTTAATTTTCTTCACATGTTGATATCAATAGTTCTTGAATATCTGTCAGGTGTGTCCTCGAATTTAATGACAACTTTTTCCTTAACGAAAAGTTTTTCATCTAGTGCCACTATTCTCGTGGCAGATGAGGGGATGAGTGGCTAGGAAAGGGTATTATTTATTTTTAAAACCAGAGTTCAATTCTTCGTAGCATGTAAAATATTATTTTATGTGGATCAGACATGGACCTAATTTCGCGATACTCAAAATTCTGGCGCTATGTTCGGTCATGCTTTGCAGTTTTAACCTAAATCATTCTGACAGATGAGTGTTGGGTTGTCTTTTTTTTTTTTAGANTTGTCTTATTTTTTTTTAGAAAGTGCGCATGAACTACTTATATAAAAATATTTTAAAGCATAAAAAACACTTCAATTAGGCTTAGCACTGCTTGAACGAGAACTGTAATCAAAATTAAATTAAGTGTCTTCGTTTACAGAACACTAAACTATGAATGCTATTGATAATTCGCATTAAATAATGTTATTTGCCTGTTTACATCATCGGGGTGTGATTGATTAAAATATATCAACCGAAACAGAGAAAGAAAGTGAATAAAACAGCTTGGTTATGTCTTGAAAAATAAATTTTCCCTTTTAAATTTTTGAGAAAATAAAATCATATTTTAGAAAAACTAAACCTATAATTGTGTAATTTCCTATCCGAGAGTTGCATGTTTCAACCATATTTTTATAAAGGTCTTTGTACGATAGTAATAAATAATAATAACACACCGAATATAAAGCCAGATATAAAATCAGTAAGCAAACAGGAAACTAAGACCATATTGAGTCACATTTTCATCCACACATCAGAAAATTTAGAATTAAAATTACAAAGAATATTCACAAAAATAAGCCACTAGCATATGAAATAAATGATAATCTTTTACAATCCCCACAGTCATCTCAGCAAAAGGAGTGGTCCCGAAGACAATCCATCACAGTATCAACAATCTATAGCTGCTGACAGAAACACTAATTGAGATCTAGGAAGCTATCAGTGAGAGCTTTGTTTGCGAATTCATTGAAAGTGCATAAGTGTCGCTTGATTTGTTAGCCGTGATCTTAGTGGTGTAGCCATATAAAACTGGAGAGTCTATAAAATAATATCTATAATACAAGTTTTCTCTTCAACGTCAAAACGATTTTCAAACAGGGCCCCGTAGTAGCTTCTAAACAAAAATTGAAGTTATAAGAAAACAATACTATACAAATAAGTATGTTATATGAAAGACGAAGCTTGGAGAGTGATGAATAGTTACGAAAATAACCGTATTCAGCCATCATAGTCTCCGCTTTAAACTCTGAGTGAATAATAACTCTGAACACGGGACGATCCATGGATACCTCAGTGGCAGAGCATAGGCACGCTAAGACAAAGGTCCTGGGCTCGATTCCTCTTGACCTGGTGTCATTCTTCAATTTAATTGAAAAAGGGAAGTGCCTCTACTTGCTTCTAAACTTCTCAATCGTAAACACGTGACTTGTACCGTTGTGAAACCAAGAGATTGTCCTTGCTCACCAACACTGTTTGATACAATATATTTGCTCCTTGAAAAGATGAGTGCGGCAGGGGTAGTGGAAGTAGGGGGGTGTCCCGTATCCCTCTCCCCTTTATTCACCATCACACAATAAGTCACCTTTAGAGCTCAGTGTATCTTTGTCGACGCTCGCCTTGGCGCGGCCATCGCTGCTCCTGTCCACACCACCAACAATAAGACTGCCGTATGTGTGCGTACACATATCCAGTAGGCTATACAACACATGCTCGTCAAGTCGAGAAGATCCCAACTACGCGACTGGATGCATCCGTCAAACCAGATCTCGGCTTAAGGATTAGGTCTGTCCCGACTCAAAAAACCTCACATTCGTCAAAATTATAACGTTCTTTGCTCCATGGACTATTTGGTAACTTCTACAAATTATAACTTGAAAGACCGTTACTAATTTAACTCAACGATAGTTGTCATTTCAGTGGCCTCATAGTCTAAGACGTCACTATCCCAATAGACTAGACTGCCGATGATAGGGAGATCAGGGTTCTTTCCCGGTGGGGCGTATTGAGGGTGGTTTTCCTAAAATGGTTTTCCATTCTCCCTCCACGCAAATGTGGGTACACTTCATCTGTATTCATCGTTCCTAGTATTTAAGCTCTAACACATTAGAGTAATTATTACATTGGCGTATAACCAGAACAGAACAGGTAGAAAGACGTGTTGCTAAAACAAATATCCCCAATATGACGAAATACCTGGAGACGGAATTGAACTCAGGCCCTTTGGTTTAGTGCACCAGAGCTCCATCACTGAGTTTGTTTGGTTCATCCTTTGCTTAGTGTCAGACATCTCTAATTAATTTACGGGAGAATTCACATGGACGTGTGTGATAGACAACAATAACTGAACGGTTTTAACGTCACATCGCATATAATCAACGGTTGGTGGCGAAGTCAAGGCTTGAGCTTCTGACAGGCATTAAGGGGTGGGGTTTTTCCCCTTATGATTCTATATGTGATTTTACAATTGTTTCTTCACGCTAACGTGTGTGCATTTCCTCCCATGCACCCTCCTCTCCAATCTCCCTTAATTTGTAGTTCAACATAGGTTTATTTACGAGTTTATCTAAGAAGTAGGGCAAATGAGGGTAGTCTTGGAAGAAGTGCATCCACATTACCCCTTGGTGTGGAGAGAGAAAGGGAAATCCACACTGACATGTCACATGAGGGAAACTGCCCAATGGGCGTTTGACCAGGATTCTAACCCTGACCTTTATTTCAACAGCGATCAAGTGCAACTGTGGTATCTCACCACAGATATAATAACACCTAACTTAAGTAGATATTACAGTTCGAACCAGAATTCACGTGATGGTGCGGTTTTCTGTAGTCAATTTTAAATAAACAGTGGAATTGAAACAAATGAAACAGTTTCATCATATTTAAAAAAATATATATAATAAAGTTTAAAAATAGTTACTTAAAATGAGAAAACTATTAAATTGATCACAGTTTTACTGTTTTCAATTGAAGGACGCAGAAAACAGCAATTTCTTCCGTTTTCGGATTAGAGCGTATTATTGTATATAATCTCCCGGTTAATCGACCATGAGATGGGCTCTTAAAAATCTAAGTAATTAAAGTATAAACAAACATTACACATCCTTCAATGGTCACTCTATTTTTGGGGGGTTCATTTCAACTTCTATGAAATTGCAAATAGTATTCTCAACTTATACAAGACAAACTTTGCGTATTCTCTTTTTTTCTTATCCGTACGACTTCTTGGGAGCTTTGTCTTCTTAAGTATTTAATACATACACACTCGAAAACATTTGGAAAACTTATTTACACATGTGTTATTTCTACCTCAACGAGTATGTGTTGTTCACGTACATCTCTGTAAACTGGTCACGTTTTGGATATCTGCACCTGTGATACCTTTTGTTGGCCTAGTCTTAGATAGTTTCAAAAGAAATAGCTTTACATTGCTGTATTTCTTGTGGGAACAGCAGCTATGAAGTTTCAAAACCCCCTAAAACAGTCTTCAATTATCCTTAAAATATTCTGTTGTGAGCTCATTAAAAATATTTTATTTATTAGAGGAAGGTTGTTTCTGGCCTTTTGTTTTAAATAAAAAAACTGTGACATTTCGCATGAAACGTCGATGCAAATGAACTGATTTTAACTTTTCATTTAAACTACACAGCTTAAAATTGAAGGTTTTTAATTATATAATGACTTGATAGCTAACACCTCAATTTTGTAGTCAACTATAGTTTAAAATAAATGGTACGGCGCACCGCACAGACTTTCTCTCTCTTTCTATAAACTCGTAAGATTTCTGAACGGAATAATGTACATTGTATCATCACCACTCCACATAAGAACACACATAAAATAATATACAATGATATAGAATCAATGAGAAAAGAGGCGCATCTTTGTCCACCTAAGAACATTTCAAACAGTTTAATGTCTTCCACAAGGGTCAACACCTCGTATTAAAATTTCAATTCTGGTTAAAGTTTTAACATTTTATAAGGTGTTGCAGATCTTCAAGTCATCGCATTGATATTTAATTATTCATTTATACATTTTGAAAAATAAAAAATGTAAATATTGACTATTGAGTCTAAAATGGAGATAGATCATTGCTATGCAAACATTTCTCCTAAGAGATTTAAGGAAAAATAACATACTTTTTTAGATACTTATATTTAATTACTCTATGGCATTGGAGAATTATTGCGTTAAGACTTAAGTAGTATATGTTTACAACTAAAGCTCACAAAATTGTATTAATATATTTGCAAATATCTCAGAAACTGCTGCTTTTATAAAAATATATGTCAAATAAAAGTTTTTTATTTCTAATAGTCCTACAATTTTGCAATGATAAGTTGTTTAGTTTCTCAAATAGTTGTGGAGATACGGAAATTAACGCTTCTGTAAAGTACCCTAAAAATCATTTTCATAGGAAAATGAAAATAGCCAGTTTATTTATAATCTTAATCAACGCCTAGATACGAATTTTAATCAAAATCGTTTGAGCAGATTTTGAGAAAACCAAATTTTTCTCTTTTCGCCCTTCAGTAAACTACCCTTAATTTTAAGTTTTTATAGACACACAGACAGACGGCATTGCAAAGACTATTTTTTAGGGTTCGGGGGGTCATGAGACGTCGACATCCATCAACATTTCAGGTTAGTTTTTTTTACGGTCGCAATACTTAAGCTTTAATGTCCAAAAAGTTAAAAAAATACATATAATTGCGTATAGATTGAAAGTTATTGATTTTATAAAAATATGTTTCGGATAAAATATCTGTATTATAAATATATATACATATTTGTAATGCTAAGTAATTTCATATCTCAAATAGTTTCGGAGCTATTATAAAAAATGTTAATTTACGCATCAGACCGGAGCCCTTAAAGCCATTTTGCCGAAATATTGAGAGTAGCCATTTTGTTTGGAATATTTATTAATGTTCATAAATGAAATTTAATCAAAATCGTTAGAGCCGATTTTGAGAAAATCGACTTTTTCTCTTTTTTCCCTTCAGTAAACTACCCTTAATTTTAGGGGTAGATATCCAATTCCAAAAACCCCTCGGGGCAACCCTATGAAAACCCTAGATATCAAGTTTCAGCTCAATCGGTAAAATAGTTTAGGCTCTAGTTGGAGGTACAGACAGACAGACAGACAGACAGACAGACAGACGGAAATTCAAAAACCACTTTTTCGGATTCAGGAAGTCATGAAACGTCAAAATTCATCAAAATCTCGAGTTCGATTTTTTTGGCGATCACCATACTTTCTCTACCTGTAAGATAGAGAGAAAGTAATAACAAATAAGTTCTTAAATAATATGGGATTTTTGAACGTCTGCAACCCTTCTCACCGCTAGGGTAGGTGACCTCTGAAAACACCTGAGGTAGTTAATACAGCTGAAACCAGGCGTCAAACCGTGCTGTGGTCTTGTCTTATTCTACTTTGGAAAAAACTATTGAATTGAGACCAGTGAAACAGTTTTATCATTCTTTTTAAAAAAGAATGCTACAACAAATTGTAAAAGTAATCATAATAGAATTAAAAACCTATTAAATTCATCCCCATTTCTCCGTTGTCAAGTGAATAAGACAGAAAAACATACTTAGAAAAGTTTTTACGCGGTAGCATATTCGTGTAGGTCTATATAATATCTTGGTTAATTGACATTGAGATGGACTCTTAAGGTGGTATAGAAGGGAACGTTAAGGTCCATATTTTTGCAGTTTTTATAACAAAAAAACTAGGTCCGAGAGTACTGACACTTTAGCTCAGTCGATAACATGTCTGTCTACTGATCTTACGATCCCAGGCTCGATTACCATCACGGCCGAAAAATGCATCATTGGTGAAATGTGAGTTTTCCCTTTCACAGTGATAAAGTAATGGCCGGGGGATAGATGTTGTGTCTGTTCTAGAATTAAGTTAGTTTATAAGTCGTGTGCTGATATAATCAGTCGGTTCGGAAAGTGTACTTTAAATTACTTACTTAATCTATTGCATTAGGAATCGGGGTTCAAATCCTGGTCGGGTGTACTGAGAATGTTTTTTCACAAAAGTTTACCACCCTCCCTCCACAAAAATGCGGGTACACTTCCTCTAAATTCAGCCTAGCCTCATTCCAAACACAATAGCGTAATTAATAGGCCTATAATGCGTATAACCTGAACAGGTACTAGGCCAAATATGCGGTGCTAAAAAAAACAGTATCGTGGAGCAAGCCTGTGTAATATATTGATTGAATATTATTTTGTGAATGTGAGGAATGCCAGGCCTCCACCGTGGTTCGGATTCCACGTTAAACTGTAGGTCCTCCATTTCATCTCACAATCACCCTACCATTGCACATTAGCGTAAGTGCGTATAACCCGAACGGGTAGTAAGACGCGGTGCTAATAATAATAATAATAATAATAATAATAATAATATTATTGAAACCCGCCTCGGTGGCGTAGTTGGCTAACACACTAGTCGTGTTGAGCTCGACCGCCGAGGACGGGGAAATCGAGGTTCGAATCTCGGTCGGGTGAAGTGGGGGTGGTTTTTCCTAAATGGTTTCCCACTCTCCCTCAACGCAAATGCGGGTTCACTTCCTCTATATTCAACCCTCCCAATTCCTAATCCATTAGCGTAATTAGTACTTAAGCGTATAACCCAAACGGGTAGTTAGACGCGGTGCTAAATATAATATTATTGAACATCTCTCTCGTATACTGTATAAGTGGCTTGATTTTACTTTAACATAATGTACAAATATGTTTCTGCTGTTTGTTTTTGCACCGCGTCTCTAAATATAGCTCCGAAATATAATCTATTCTTATCTAAAAAAAAATACATTTGTTGCTGATGGCCCAAATATAAATTAAGACGTGCAGCTATGAAACAACCAATATGAATTATTGCTATGTTCTTTTACTTCCCCATGAAGGTTAAATGTTGACCCCATCAAGATTCAAATCAAAGTCTTCCAAAGGTTTTTCGTCAACTAATAAAACTGAAAGCATCGACGCACTCGAACATGACCGAAGCAGATTTAAGTTCTTGACTTAAAATAAACACAATTTTACTTAGTTCCCCTAAGAGCTACAACCCCTATTCTCCAAAATATCACATTTGTCTCATGTACTCTCAGTATCGCTAACATTTTAGGGCAGCTGTTAGCAAAATCAACCTCCCCACCCCCTATTCTCCTTCAACTCCCCAGTCTCTCTCTAAAAAAAAAGGTAAGGGAGATGGAGATAGAATCGGATAGTATTTCTTTCATGCGTCCTCCCCATCCCTTCAAAACCTCACAAGTCATTGAAGCATTGTAATAAGGACATTCACACAGGACTCATCCCATAGAAAGAGGCAAGAGAAAGGTCCTTTTATCCTTAGCGGGAAGAGATCAACACCATTGTCCCATGCAGACATCCAGGGACAGTACTGAAGGGACATCCCCAGAACTATAAATTAGTTGCCCCTTCCCCCTCAATCACCCGCTCCCCTCTCTGGACGCAACTGGAGACACACACTCTAACCTAGAGGATACTGGATGACATTGTTTCTTGTTTATATTTAGCACCAAATCTTACCACCCGCTCGGGTTTTACGCATACCTTGCCTACTAATTACTATAATATGTTGGGGATTAGGAAAGCAATTTTAAAACTTTTTTATTTTTTATTTTCTGGCACCGCGTTTTACAACCCGTTTGGGCTATACGATTATGTACTAATTACGCTGATGGTTTTGGGGGGGTTGAGTAAGGCTATATTTATGGGAAATGTACCCTAATTTACGTAGAGAGAGAGTGTAAAACCATTTTAGAAAAATCACCTTCAGTACACCCGACTGAGATTCGAACCTCGATCTCCCCGTCATCGGTAGTCTAGTCTACTGCGAGAGTAGCACTTTAAAACATGCTGCCACCAAAATGGGTTAAAACTTATTTAATACATTTTTTGGATGTAATTTATTTTGGAAGTAGATTATATAATAAGTATAGCTTGCATCAAGCACCAACAACTTTGGGGATACAAATTTGATTATGCTAATAAACAAGGTTGAATACCACTGGCTTAGCTAAATCAGGAGTGGCCAAGATTTTTTGATCTGGGGATCTACTCCAGGGAAGTAAAATCCTTTTCAATCTACTACGGAACCATAGGCTAACATTGTTTGTTTCAATGTTAAAAAATGAATAACCAATTTTGTGTTTTAATAGTAAAATTATTATATTGCATAAAATAACTTAAAGTCTTTCCACACATTAAAACTTAGTTTTTCATCAAACCACATAATATATATTATTTCCCTCAAAACAAATTTTATCATTAAACACTTGACTTTGAAGTTGATGCATGACACCTCATAATCTTAGGATAGTTTGTTGAGTGAGAGTTCATAATTACTCTGTCATAAACAAAGTCATGATTGTAAATGGTCATCATTCAGACAGGTTCAATATTTCGATTTTATAATGTTGATTTGAGAAAATTCTGCAAACACTTTCTTTTATTTTCTCTATCCCAATCTTTTTTAAAGTGGATAACCCGAACGTGTAGCAAGACAAGGTGCTAAAAAAAACTTTTTTAGTCAATCAACCAGGCAATCGACCAAACTAGTGGCCGTGGTTGACCGGTAGATCGACTGTTTGGCCACCTCTGGCTTAGAAGATTCTGGGGGTCCGGGGCAATGGAATATTGGGAGGTCCCCTTTTCACCCAAAATAATTAACTTAATTTCTGTGTGCTATTATTTGCTATCAACATAATCTTTGATCTACAGACTAATTTTCATAGGAGTAGTCTTATTTGACAGCTTAAAATATTAGCCTAGTAGATCGTTTTCACGTATTAAAGCATCGAGCCGTGTGATATTTATTATCACTATCTAAAAAATACTAAAATATTATCAATGTTGACCGCAAACAATATGTATATATTTTCTAAAAGTTTTTTCCAACCAGAATCGTAATATAGGTAACCTACTTTATGTTAAGGTGGGGATGTAGGGAGCGCGAGAAAAGACCAGTATTTTCGATTTTTTTAAATAAATAAAAAACATGTTTTTGGCCAAAATAAATAAAATATTGCTTCAGTACAAAGTTTAATTTTCTTGACATGGTGATCTTATTAGTTCTTGAATATCTGTCGTGAGCATAGTGGTTTTAGATGACAAACATTTAAATTAAGATAAAATTTTTCATTAAATTCCAGGACATCCTTGAAAGATATTTAAGAATCATTGCGATCACCATGTGAAGAAAATTAAACTCTATGTTTGTACTAAAGCAATATATGATTTTTTTGGCCAAAAATTGTTTTGATATAAAAACTGAAAAAACACTGACCTTTTCTCGCGTCCTCTATATCCCCACCTTAGTTACGAAAGGTTACAATTTCACCTTGGTAGGTTCCACTGTGATGTATGCCCTGATTTTGGTAGGAATTCCGTTCTTTAAGGCCTTATTTCGTACCAGAATACTTCTGTATAGTAGTATTTTGGTAGGATAAATGACCTTCCAGAACGGTATCAGGACGTCACTTCTGGAAGGTTTTTATCCTACCAAAATACTACTATACGGTATGTACTCTGACTAATAAAAACTCTCTCCTAACAATCTGCGGACTGCGAGTTTTTGCCAAGCCAATATTGGACAGCCTTACCCGACTATGATTTAGGACCTTGCAAATATCTCGAGATCAAACAAGACGCCCCGGAGAGGATTAGAGGCGTTTGTTAGCACAGACCACGTCGTTTTATGTCGTTTTTGAAGGTAAGTTGGTTTGGATTTGCAAACTAGCTTATAAACACCTATTATTATCTTGGCTCATTTTCTCGGCAAACGATCAAGGTCAGCGACGACCTTTACTTAGCCCATTATTGGAGGATGATGAAGCGA
>CABFWO010005703.1:6937-24797 GCA_902155825.1 Timema genevievae | reverse complement strand
GGGGGGGGGGGGGGGGGGGGGGGGGAGTGACTGGTAAGGATTGCACACTTATATTTGTTTGATATCGTGTATTTGTTTCCTGTTAAAAGGATGAAGGACTACGAAGCTAAGAGTTGTAATTCATGATAAACGTTAGATCTCTACTGGTCGTTATTTTCAATGTGTATGACCTATACCACTATTACTTATACTACTAATACCACCTGCTACTACTACGGACGCTACTGATATACCCTATCTACGGTAGGAGAGGATGGTAACAGCTAGCAATCATTGGACAAACAAACAACAACAAACAGTAACAAATGTCAACCAAAACGTAAATTATAATTATTTGCTTGGTATTATTATATGACCAATCAAAAAGTATTAATAAACGCATTTAATAATACTTAAGGCATACCTAAAGATTACAGTATACTTGACATTTTCGTAACTCATTGAAAAAACAAAAAAATATTAATAAAACAATTATGTTTTTTGGTTTTGCAGTTGTGGTAACCGGAGATATAATACATGAAATAATAGATTATAAAGTATTATGTTCATACTTGTATCTTCTTATAACTGGTCACCAAAATAAATAAAGGGTTTTATAACTTAGAGGATACAAAATAAAACGTTGTAATCCGCCCATGAACACAAACGAAGATAGTTTGTATGACGTGATAAGCCGCCCTTGTTTCAGCTGATTCGCCATTTTAATTTATGAAGAGGTCGTAGCATTTCAGAATTTCTCTTCTGAAAAGCATTTTTAAGTAAACTACAAAAGCCGTTTCCTTAAAACAGAAACCGCCAAAAGGTTATTTTCATAAGTTCGTGTTTCAATAAAGAAAAAAACTATTAAAAGTAAAATATAAATAAAAACAAATAATTTTTTGTGAAAGTTTTAATCACCAAAAGTAACAACAAATCATCATATGTTCTTGCAGATAACATGGTTTGGCAAATTATACATGTTAACTTTTACTATCTGTCAGTTAACACCTCTCATACCTTAGATAGGGTATACTATTAGTCTATTACTTATGCTACCACTTCTATTACCACTGCTGCTGCTGCTTTTCCTATTATTGCTATTATTATTATTATTATTATTATTATTATTATTATTATTATTATTATTATTATTATTATTAATTTTCAACAATGGTCGCTTGTTTTAACGTGTCACTCGAGATCGTAGTTTTGGATACATTTATACGAAGATCCATTCTGAATGTCATCATATTCAAATGATTTAATGTATTCTGCGAGTCATTTTCATCCTCATGATCAATAATTGTTTCCTTAATTTAATTTTTTACCAAAGAGTTTTCTAGAGCTGAGGTGTATTTTTCTAGACTAAATAGAAAAACATGACTAAATCCACACGGAATATCACAGCCCACGCAAAGGTCCAGCTGCTGTTAAATGGTCGGTTATAAATGGTGTGTATTGGCGTGGTGTTCCTCAAGAGACTCTCTTCGACACACCAGTTTATTAGTAGTTACTTTGTACAACAAGTGGCCCTCTCAGGATGGTTCGGATCATTAGTGGGGTATTAACTGGGGGTTTGAGAGCAAACTGTCGTCTTTCACCCTCCTTTTACTATGGTGTGGAGGGTCCGCGACGACACCCTTGGGAGATGCTGGACGTTCCCTTTTCATCTCTAAGCGTAACCTGTTGGACTTTATTGCGACAAACTGCTTGGGGTGTTTTACGTACTTTAAGGGAACGTTTTATCTCAATTTTTTTTTGTTAAATATCTCTTGAAATTATTGTCATATTTTCGACAATGATTCCCGGATACCAAACTGATTTTAATTTACATAAAAAATAAATATAACTGGTGAACCAAAAATACTTTCTTTTAGCTTTAATCTAAATCATACTTATAACCCGTAAGATAAAAAAACTCTATGGTATTAACCCGCAAGCGAGCTATACCAACCGGGCGGCTGTCGCTGCTAGCGATGATATTGCCAACATTTGCAGATAGAGGGTGTCATGTGGTCAGCACAACGAGTCAGCCGGCCTTTAATCTCAGTTTTCTAGACTGGAGCTGTTACTTATTTATTTAAGTAGCTCCTCATTTGTCCTCATGAGGCTGAGTTTGACACCTTTTCAGCCCCACTGATTCACAGAACATTTTTGGAAGCACTGAGGATCAAAACCAGGACTTCTAGATTTGAAGTCAGGAACTCTGATCGCTACTTCACAGAGGCGGTAAAAAAGAACATAGAATTTCACCAAATAACATAAATAAAATAATATACAATGTTATAAAAACATAATCCGATAAAAATAACATCTCATTTCACCAAAGAGCGTGATTTTTATTTTTAACTATTCCGAATTTTAAAATAAAATTGCCTATAGCTCAGTGAATACTGATTTTTAAAAATTTGTTTAGAAAAAAGTATTTCTAAGAGTGCTACAACTTTTCAATGGTAGGTTAGTTAATATCTCTTAAGATTGGTGTAAATATAACCAAAATGGGATATTTTCGTCTATGTAAAGTACCTTCAAAATAATTTAATGAAAAAATGAGATGAGTCATTTCATTCCTAATGTTATACATTGCCAAGATATGATCATTAATCAAAATAGTTTTAACCGATTTTGAGATATTCACTTTTTTCTCTCTTTATGCTCTTAAGTAAACTACACTTAATTTTAGGCTTAGATATAACTAATTCCAAAAACTACCCTAGAGAACCTTATGAAAATCCTAGATACCAGGTCTTAGCCTGATTGGTGAAATAATTTCGGTTCTTGTTTGAGATACAGAGAGATGACATTGCAAAACACACTGTTTCGGTTTCAGGACTCATAAAATGTCGACACACATCAAAATCTAAAATAAAAAAATCCATTACAATACTTTCTCTTTTCGAGGGGTTACGAGAGTTTAATAATAGTATGTGCTAACAAATCTACCATTTTAAAAATACTCTAAGGGAAAGCCACAATTTCTTTCAACAGTAATTTCTCCGGTTCTACCAAACCAATTTTAATCTCATTTTCTTAAAATAAAAGAATTTACTTAGAAGATTCAACGTTTGCACATTTTTCAATGGTGAAGCCTCAATCTATCAGATATAACTAATATATGTGAACATATAAATGCTATTAAGACCGTGTTCTCAATGTAAGACACGTACGATTGAGGTGTATACAAACAAAAAGAGTTTGAACTGTGGATTTTCACAAAAATCACTAAACATCTGAACTAAAGCGGGCCTTTACCACAAACGCTTTGATTTAGACAAAATAAATGTTGACTTAGCGATATTTTTGTCTGGAAACAATTTTTAAATTAATAAAAATTGACTTCCTTACTGCTTTTAGAATAGTGTAGCTAACCTATAGCTTATAAGTAAATTGGTATAAGTTTGTAAAAAATTGTTCAATTTAAAGAACATTCCGTGAATAGATTTCCTTAAGAACATTTTTAATCTTGGTAATATTTTATTACTTTAAAAACTGGCCAGACACTTTAGCTCAGTCGGTAGTCTGTATTTATGCTGAGTTAAATGTCTCGGGCTCGATACCCAGCATGGCCTGAAAATGCATAGTTAGTGAAATGTGTTTCCCCTTTCACATTGTACAGTGATTAATTAATGTCCTGGGGCTTGATGTTGTGTCTATTCTAGATTTAAGTTGGTTTATAAGTAATGTGAAGAAATAATCAGTTGGTTCAGAAAGTGCAAGTTAAATACCACCAATAAATGAAATTTAAAAACTGGAAGGATTTATTTCAACATTATCAGCTAAAGCACGTTCTTAAAACCGGTTCATTATAATAATGTATAGTTACACAATAGCAGCAAATCTTTGGTTTGACAACATAAAGTGATATTCTGTGATTTCACACCAAACAATCGTGGCTTTAATTAACTTAAGAGCGAATAAACCGAACGGTTAGTAAGACGTGGTGCCAAAAAAACTAACCTAAGAATCAATACTATAAAATTTTAACTATCATACTTTAATTAACTAGTTGGTAATTAACTAGTTTGTATGTATCTGGAGTCTTGTTAGTGATTAAAATAGACAAACCCATCCGTAGTCGGAACTAACTGTGGGAATTTATCTGACCATTTAAAACATTACTAAATTTATTTCATTTCATTCATAGGCTATGTGTTTTGAAAATTTTACCTTTGATATAAAAGGTGTTCATTTTCACAGATGTAAAGTAAATATAGTGGATATTTGTTATTGTTGTCGACCCTACATTTATTTGTATATTGCCTAAAATATGTTTTTTATTGCGGTACAGATAGACTGTAGTTCAAATCCTATTTCTTTCATTGTATACATTAAAAAAAAAGCTAGATGCACAGTTTTAAAACAATTTTTCCTTAACCTATCAACACTCCACGACACGCCACTGGCATTTCTGTTGATACCGGGCCAATGAATGTCTTACTGAGTAATGGGAACCTATCATAGACACAGATTTGACTATAGTATGATTTTGGTAGGAATAACAGTAAAAGTTAATTAGCAAAGTTACTAAAACAATTTTAATATATTCATGCATCAAGTCATGCTATAAGCAGCTGTTATTTTTTGATAGATCTTACTAATATCTATAAAATAAAACAAGTAATTAGGTAAAATGTTATCAATGTTGACCGCAAAGAAATATGTTTGAATTTTCTCTACTGTTCTTCCAACCGAAATCAGGGTATAGCTCTGTCTGCCCTGGCTACACTCCACGTCATGTCATTGATTTGTAGTGGTTTTTTTGTAAAAAAAATGCCCCAAAAAAGTACGTCTCTAAGCAAACGCGATTACAATTCCCCTAAATTATGTCATCCTCATCCCTATCTTATTAGAAACTCTGATGATGACCCATTAGACAGCATCAATACCAATGCCGGTCTCCCTTAACACATAATAATAATAATAATAATAATAATAATAATAATAATAATAATAATATTAAACCCATACTGAATCTACTAAAAAAAAATACCTAATGAACTGCACTATTGGACGTATGTAAAAAAGCGTCAGACTCTTCTGGTGTGGTTTTCCACTGTTGAGAAATTCAGGGTTCGAGTCTCGGACAAACGTAGGCCTGCTTAGTTATTTTTCCTAGATTGTTTCCTATTCCCCATCCCTCTAAATGTGGGTACACTTCTTATTTATATCCACCCTTATCATCCCCAACCTCATTCGTGTAAATATGTGGCCAGTCCGGACGGACAGTGAAACGTGGAGCACGGTAAACAAAGAGGGAGTAATAATTAATTAATTAATTATGTGTAAAGATACATATTGATATTGAGAGCTACTAGGTGTGGTAGGATCTCTCCGTGGCCGACTGCCACCTCCTAATAAGGGCGGCCATTTCCTGCTCACAGAATTCTGTTAGACGATTGTTCGACAGCGGCAACCGATGTCTTCACGCTTTAACCGTAAGGGCGTGGAGGTATGCCGGGGGTACTTCTGCTCAATTAACTTTCTACGTGTAACGAGGCCACCATACCACTTCGTCTCAATTACACCTTTCCTAACTGCGTTTATAAATTACTTCCCATCAACCGGAGCTCGAGGTGGCCTAATCCTCATCTTTACAACTCTGCTAGATCACACGTCCGACCTCTTGCAGGGAGGATAAGTGACCTTCCTATATGAGGACAACGTATAAATCGTTTGATCTTTGTCATTAAACCTAATATGGTTCGAATTCCATCCAATATGTCTTACTACCAGTCCGGGCTATCTGCATTTTATAACTAATGGGGTTTGGGTATAAAAAGGTGGATATAAATAAGAAGTGTATCCACATTTACATCGATTAGGAATAGGAAATGATTTAGGGAAAATATGTAAGTGCTTTTGACCGCGGTTCAAACCTCAAATTCCTCACCAATGGGAAACCAGACCGGAATGGTCTTGCGGCATTTTTAATGTGCCTAATGGTGGAGTTCATTAGGTATTATAGTTAGTAGATTCAATATTGATTTATTATTATATTATATCCATTATGTATGCATTAAAAGATACCAAAAAATGTAATCATGTATTCTAAAGGGTTATTATCAAAACTGTTTCTAATGTTATGTTCTCCTGTTACATCCACAACACAGTATCTAATACCATGTTCGTTTGTCCCTCAACAGGTCCCCGGTCTCGTCGGATCAAGCGCAAGGACAAGAAACCAGAAGAGAAGCGTCCCCGGACGGCGTTCAGCGGCGAACAGCTGGCCCGGCTCAAACACGAGTTCACCGAGAACCGCTACCTGACGGAGAGGCGACGTCAGGAGTTGGCTTCGTGAGCTGGGTCTGAACGAGGCTCAGATCAAGATCTGGTTCCAGAACAAGAGGGCCAAGATCAAGAAGGCGAGTGGTCACAAGAACCCCCTGGCTCTTCAGCTGATGGCCCAGGGGCTGTACAACCACAGTACTGTACCTCTGGACGAGGAGGAAGAAGAAGCTTTGTTAAACGCCGCGGTCATCAACCAGTGAGCTATTATAAACAATAATTTGAAATAATTAAAATTGAAAGACATTTTGTGTACCGCAGCTTGATCACTAAAGTTAACATGTCGTTTTAAAAACAGAAAACATCTTTTACGAAAGCAACAATAAATTAATGTATATTCATAAAGATAAGTTATTTTTCTAATATTGAAGATGTCAGCTAGGCAGTATAGTAATTAAATAATAATTCTTTAATCAACTAGGCTGACAGGTCAAGTAAACCTCAACACATAAATTATTTTAGTGAAAGCCAAGTAATTTTACACAAATTTAAATTGCCACCTATTGTGCAATAATTAAATTTGAAAACAAATCCCTTTTAAATTCAAAGATTAGCTTAACAGTAATAAGCTTTAACATTTAAAAAAATTAATAGATTTTTCAGATAATTAAATTTTAAATTTTGTAAGAACAGTTTCATTTATGATAAAAAATAAATTATGTGGATTTTTTTAATTTTCCTATTTAGAAAAAAGTTTAACATTCGAAAAAATTTCAGTCGATTTAAAACCGAGTTCGTCCATGGTTTTTAAAGTTCAAGTGTTATTTTAGGCTGACAACTTAGAAAACTTTCCAAGAATACACACGGAGGAAAATATTTTATTTTTTTGAAGACTTTTTTTTATAATTTTGAGATTTATCTGACTCAGTTTGATTATTAAACTAATGATGGTTAATCATTTTACTAGTTCACAATTAGTAGATTCTAACACGCATAGGTAGACACGCAGTATAATTGTCCATCTCATTTAGTCTGCTTTGCCGGTGATGTTGAATCCTAACCAGATGTATTGAGGGCGTTTTCCCTAAATGGTTTTCCACTCTCCCTTAATGTAAATGTGGGTACATTTTACTAAAACCTTTTGTTCTCTTCTCTACCTCATTGTGTAGTTGATACATAGCCTATATAGGCCTACGCGTATCACCTGAACGGATTCTAAGAAGCGGACCAATTTAAAAAATCTACTTAACTTTTTTTTTAGCACGTCTTAGTACCTGTTTAGGTTTTTGTATTAATAACGCTAATGAGATTGGGAGAATTAAGGTAAAATTAAGTGTAAATTTATCCCCACTTACGTGAAAAAAGAATAGGCAACAATTAGCAAACCAGACTAAATGATCTCCACATTTATACCACGTGTCCACCGATGAGGTTGATTTCTCATCTGAAAATGGAAAATTATGTTTTACAAAATATTCTGTACATCTAAGTAAGTTACTTTTGGTCATGCAATGTTTTCTGAAATTACCGGCAGATGATTTCGTAGAATTGTTGATTTGAAAAGCTAGACGTGCCCGATGCTACCGGCAGCCACGTTTATTAGTGGGGGGGGGGAGCCCCTAAAGGGAAGAGAACAGCATTGTTTTTAGTTAAATAACTTTAATCCGATTATTGTCGAGCTCGTGTAAGTTGTAAGTGACTATACATAAAAACACGTTCTTTTCCACTGGTTGTTTGTTCACCAATCGATTCATCTTAAGGGGAGAGGAGAAAATTTATGTATAAACGAGATAAACTGGCGATATTATGAGTGTACAACTTACTCTAGTAGAATGTAAATAATTTCACACTTCCCAAAATGTACAGTACTGTAGTTCCTCATAGTTCTATTACATGATTCAGTCTCAGCCGGAGTGAGTAATCTTACGCTGTATCTACTACTGATGTGAAGATAAAGTCTATAATTTATTTGTGTCCTACGTATGAACAGTACTACTAATGTTTTCAGAACATAGTGTATATTGTTAAAACAAGACATTGCTGCACAACTTAGCTTGAATAGTGAATATATTGTAAATGGAAAAATAAATGGAAAAAAAAAAAAAAAAATCACCCATGTTTTGATGTAGTGTAAATGTTCAAATTCAAAATTTAGTTACTGATACAAAATTATTTTAAACAAATATTTATAAATTTTATTTAAGTTGGGGGATAAAGGGAACTCAAGAAAAGGTAAGTGTTTTTGCAGTTTTTATAGCTAAATTTTTTGGTCAAAATAAATCAAATATTGCTCCGGTTTAATCATAAAGTTTAATTTTCTTCTCATGGTGATGTCAACAATTGTTGAATATTTGTCATGAACATAGCAACATTAGACGACATACTTTTTAAATGATGATAAAAGTTGTCATTAAATTCCAGGACACCCTTGACAGATATTCAATAACTGTTGAGGTCACCATGTTAAGAAAATTAAATTTTATGTTTTTAATGGAGAGTTATTTGATTTATTTTGACCAAAAAACTTTTTTAATATAAAAACTGTAACTGAAAACTTTTCTATAGTTCTCTACATCCACACCTTAAGTTAAAAGCTATAAAATAGCTTATTACTTATTAAGGGAAAAATTAATTTTTTAATATAATTTTACCCAGTAGTAAGTAAACATGATTTTCTTAAAACGGTATTTAAGAAATTAATTTTCATTGGATGTTTTCATAATTAAGTATCTTTGGTACAAACATATTTTTAAAAAAATCAAATTTTAATATGATCTCAAAGATTCACATAAATTACCAAATATAATATTGTAACATAATAAAAAAATTATGTTTAAAATTATGTTTCAAAAGGTGCTAGATAATAAAAGAATGTTAGATAATAGTGCCATAAAGAGCTGGCAGAAAATGTTGTAAATTATTATTATGAACTTAATATGACTTATTAAATTCTAATCCACCGAATATGTACAAAAATATTTTCTTTTATGAGATTTTGAATATTTAGAGAAATGAAGAAAAATTATACGATTTGTTTTATTTGTAATATTTATTAAATGCTGAATGCTTTTATATACATAATTTTGAGAAATGAAATGCACTCATATTTTATTTGTATTGTACAGCTTAAGCACTCTCTTCTTTTATAATATAATTAGGGCCGTTATTTTGGGAATCATCAATAATTATTCTCAAGTGTGTGTTTGGCTATATGTAATGTCTTTATTTATTTGTTTTTTGTAATTTATTTTTTCTGTACAATTGAGTTATTCTTAAATATCATTGCAGATATAAATCACCATATTTAAAAAGTTAGTTATTATGTAATTTGCAACACCAACTGGATTATATATACATATTTATTCCAGTTGGTATAAATATATTAAAATGTACCCTCGTTGTGAACAAGTATTTCATACCTAACATTCTTTTGTCATTATTAATTATTTTAGTAGCAAAAGCTACAATATTGAATATGAGTCTATATTTGAACATTGTTTATACTTGAACAGTAATATGTAACGTTGCGCATTAATTTAAAGAATCGATTTAACCACTAACTAGTAATAATTGATTAAATATAGCTTTACTTTTCCACACACTGCTAAAAATGTATTAAATTACTTGCAATGTTTCAAATATATCAATAGTCAAATAAACATATTAATTTCTCTCTGAGCTCTCGTAAACTAACTTAAAATGTAACCTTCGCAAACCATATTTTGAGAACCGATATTATGTACTGAACGAGAGTTTATCAACAAAATATAGTCAATTCAATTGAAAGGTGGGGGAGGGTGATGTTTGGAAATAGGGGTTGCAGTTGTGATCATGGACCTTTCTCTTCCACCCCCTACGTGATTCTACGGCTAATATATTGCACCCCCCTCAAACAACCCACCCCCCCTTAATTCTGAACTCATACAGATAAACACCGAACATTGTGGAGAGGGAAAAACATCCCCGCTTTTCCACTTTATTGTTGCTACGAAGGGTACGGGGGGGGGCATTAAGTCCAAACTTAAATACCGCTAGCGCTCGACACACAAATTTATGTCACCCCTGTTCGAGTTAGGGTGGCCTGCGTGAGGGGATAGGGGGGGTGGTAGGTTCCTGGTTTGAATTTACTAAGAACATGAGATAATAATGGAAATGCTAGTCATGAATGATAGCTTTTTAGAATAAAGAAAAAATTAAAATTACAGTCCACTTTTCATAGAAAGAGTCTTTAAAAAATACAAACGCTTCTGGAGTAAATATTAATCATTTTTTAATTTATTGTCAGTGTTATTTTATAGGTATTTATAATATTTATCAAAATTGACAGATACAGATCACATGACTTGAAGTATGAATACGGAAAAGTACCCACTTGACAAGGGTACCCACGGAATTTTTCCTGGGGAGGAGGGGGGTAAACCAGAGGTCTGGGTGGTATGGAATATACCCTAGTACGACGGGGCGTCCAGGGTCCTCCCCCGGGAAAATTTATTAAATTAAAACCTCAAAACACGCTTTTTAAGGCAATCCTTCTCTCCTGAAAATAAGGTAAAACATAAGAAATTTTTTTCAAACTTTTCATATTTATATAGCCTCAGAATCTCAGGGGGTAATTGCCCCCCAGATCCACCCTGCGGGTGCCCATACCCACTTAGATGGTCGCATGGTCTAACGGGCTACTCTCGCAGTGGACTAAACTGTCAATGACGGGGGTGATCGAGGTTCAAATCTTGGTAGGGTGTATCGATAATAGTTTTTCCAAAATTGCTTTCCACTCATCATCCACGCAAATGTGGGTACACTTTCTAAAAATATAACCTTCCTAATTCCTAAAACCATAAGTGTAAATATAAAATATGCATATAGCCCGAATGGGTAGTAAGAAACAATGCCACAAAAAAAAAACGGTGAAACGGGAATCGGTTTGATAGATTTTTTTCATTTTAAAATAATTTTCTTTCAAATTTGTAATATTTAAAAAAATATGTTAACTGGTTCAGTTCCACGGTTTTCCAAAGTAGAATACAGGTAACCGCACCACGATGTAACGTTTGGTACGAGCTGTAGTACCTACTTGAGCTAGGTGTTATCCGTGAGGTGAGACGAGCTCTTGATGATATAATCGGTGTCACAATTCATTTAAACCTGTATAAAATGGGGACCGACCCAAAACGTGAATAGAATTCAGTACCTTGGCACAGGATATGTAAGTCACTGGCAATATTATAGATGTTTTAGAATAAAAGTTCCGGATAAAAGTGTCTGGATAAAAGTATCTGGATAAAATTCTCGTTATGTTTATAAATCCAAAAATGAATGCCAATACACCCATATTCATTGTTGTAACAAATATTCGAGGATATTTTTGTGTCTGTCAGCAACACATTTTGAATCATTATTCATCTTGAAACAAATTAAATCATAACATTAATTCAATTACAGTATCATGACAGTATTACAATTATATGAAGAGGGGCCTGATGTTATTTCTCAAGCTAAAAACAACTATTTCATAAGTTCAAAAGTGTGTGATTTAATTTAAGAGACATATATTCATACAAGATCTAGTATTATTGCTTCATAAGTATCGCAAATTGATAAGTGATGATTATCCAGTTTCAGTCTTGATAGTTGAATCAAATTCAATTAATTAAAAAATGACAATCTGGACACAGAAATCGAACCCGTCACCACACTTAAGACTCAATACACCAACAATTAGATAAAGAGGGTCCTATATATGAGACGAACAAAGATAGCTCATTGTTAGAGCATTGACACGTAAATTCAAAGGCCCTGAGATCGATTCTCGTGTCAATGCTGTCATTTTTCACTTAATTGATTTAAAACATGGGTTTTTAATCATTTAAAAGATAAATACAAAAGCATGTTACTACCTTTTGCCATTATTCTGGCATGGATTATATTATAAAATAACTAATAACTTCTTAAAATAAGAGCAGGATTTCTGAAATTCTGCAACGTATTTCAGCACTTCAGTCTGATGGCTTCCTTGAACATAGTTTTCATTAACTTAAAAATTTTTTTATGTGTAGTACTTGTTAACTCAAAGAAACGATTATTTGACTTTTCAAATTACAATACTCCTTTAAATTGTCAGTCAAACCGCATCCCCAACATTTAATTAGTTTTTTTAAATCCTTAAATACAATAATAGGTATCGAAAAATAAAGTTTTGATCCCTCTCAGCTCTTTAAAATTATATGATGCATTCTTACGTTATTTAAAATCAACATCTAAAAAAATGTATAAGATTAACTTATTTATTTTTTTCCATTGCCTCTTTACTATTTATTACAGGCCAGTTGTTCTCCCACACAGCACAACATTAATCTGAAACGGTGGAATTGTACCCCACCACCCTGCCATGTCCAGAGTGTAATATAATAGTTATTATTGTTCTTCTTGTGATAGCCACGTGTGCATGTATGTGTGTGTGTAATGTATGTATACTTGTCCACCACGCAATAACATGTAATATACACTGCTGTAAATGTTGGCCATAATATTGGATGTTGTATTGGAGAGAGAATAAATTCACTTAGTGAAGACTATGCCTAAGAGTATGACTTTCATCTGGATTCTAGACTCTAGATAAATAGTTTAAATATATATTTTCCTGAAATTCTTCTCCCTCCCTTCCTCACAACTTTATATTTGAAAGTTTTAATAGTTGGTATTATTAATATTTATGTATGGACATTTTAATGCCTGAACTTGATATTAATGAATCAAATACAGTAAGAACACCGTAAGAAGAACATTATCTTACAGTTACTTTAGTAAGAACACTAATAATATTATCTTACAGTTACTTTAGTAAGAACACTAATAATATTATCTTACAGTTACTATAGTAAGATTACTGTAATAATAACATAATCTTGTAGTTAATATAGTAAGAACTTTGTAAAAATAACATTAACTTACAGTCAATATAATAAGAACACTGTAATAATAACATTATCTTACAGTTACTATAGTAATAACACTGTAATAATAACAATATTATCTTAAAGTTATATAGAAAGAAGACGGTAAGAAGAACCGAACATTATCTTGCAGTTATTGTAACACTGTAATAATAACATTATCTTAAAGTTACTATATTAGAAAGAAAATTATCTGACAATTATTATAGTAATAACATGGGAGGAAGAACACTATCTGTCAATGATAAGCAGGGGAGTAGGAAAAGTGAGTATACCTGGGTAAATTGAACCCAACCAAAATTTGAGTAAATAATACATTAGGCCTCTGTAATGTGTACTCGCCCTAATTATAGCCCAGCCTAATTCTAACCTGAAGTGTTGTACATATGTATATTGCGAATAGTATACACAAATTTATAAGTTCTATCTATGATAAAAGGCCTTTGATTAATTATCAGGCCTCTAAGGGCCGGTCTTATGACTCCTGGATAAATATTAATCTGACTAATAAATAGTTATATCTGACTGATAAGTTAAAAGTTCGTCTTATGACTGCCAGATAGCATTTATCTGCCAGATAAAATGTATTTATCCATCACATTTTTATCGGAAGGTTAAAGTACCTGATAAATTTTATCTGAAAGTTAAAATGGTCGTTGCCACAGTGATGCGTTGTTTTTCATGAGGTTTCGCCTATCAGAATCTATTTTTTATGTTAAAATCTTGGTTCACGTGTTTAGTAGGCACAGGCTCAGGCTCTAACTATATATAAAGTTAGAACATTTATTTCATATTTTTATAAAAACTAACAAGTCATTTGTTGAGTTATATTTATATAAGAACAAATTATTTAAATGTGAGTACAATAAATAAAATTTTGTAAATGTTGTACCAAACTATTGACCACATTTTGGCAGACACCGAAATTAGTACTTGCAAGACAACCTAGCTTCTGCGCCCACGTGACGCCATCTGTTTACTCGCACTCGTTTAGCCGCCATTATTTAACAAATGGTGAGCGTTGTAGCCACTCGCTAGGTGGTAGCGGTAGCAGCAGGGTTTATACGCATGCGTGCACCAGTAAAAACAGTACCAACCTTGCGTTTTCTGCATAAAAATATATTTATCCTACAGATCTATCCGGCAGATCAATTCATAATACGCGTAAAATATTAAAGTGTCTGATAACCTTTATTTAGTTGCTAAATTTAACCTCCCGAGAGCAACATATATCCGTTAGTCATAAGACCGGCCCTAAATATAATATAGAAGGACACAGTGTTCACAAATTTAGAGGGAATGGACCACTGGACCACTCTTTCCTACAGAGCGTGTCAAACACTTATAATTTCAGTGTCAGTTTCACACTTTTAACTAACCAAACACAAGTCCCTGCATCTGTTGTTAGAAGAGTTACTAAAACTATATTACATACATACATACATACATACATACATACATACATACATACATACATACATACATACATACATACATACATACATACACACACTCACATACACACACGCACACACAATCATCCGTTTCCTTACGGGGTAGGCAAGAAACTGTGTATATAGCTCAAAAAACAACTCCGCACTTAATCCATCCTCACTTCCCTATCCCTGAATACTCCCTTAGCTTCAACAACATCCATACACCAAGTCATACATGCTCTTTTATTCTTAAAGCCATTATTGTTTCTCTTTTCCCCACATCTGTCTACAACATTTAACCATGTCCTATATAGCCTACCTGTTCCTTACGATCCACACACTCTACCTTCATATATTTGCTTCCTCACTCTATCTACACTCATCCTCTCAACATGCCCAAACCAATGTAACAGCCACGCTTCTTTCACATTGATTTAGTGGATTCTCTTTCAAACCACACTCCTTTAGCACCCATTCGTTACTGACTCTGTCCATACGAGTGTTTACACTCAATAGTAAACTAAAATATAGTATCAATATATTAATTAGGTTGTAGTCAAATATTTTCCAAAAATAATTTCATAAAGTTATGGCGTGTGTAGTTAATTTTAAAAGTGAATTTTGTAACATTCCCTTTTAAAATTAATTACACTGCTTTAAATAAAATATACTCCATAAACCTTTGAATATGTTGAATATAGTATTTGAGTAGCTTACAACTTAATTCCATGAATAACTTAACCTAAGGTTAGAGTTCATAGAAACTTTATTATATAGCTCACATTGATCGAGTTTCACTTACGGATTGGTTGGAACTTTCGTCTCCATATAAATCATATTTTGAAGCACGATAACTCTAGGAATAAGGTCATCATGATTTACTGAGGCGTCCTGACCAATTGGAAGAAGACTCTTCATTTCCTGATGACGCTCCCAAAATAATCTTTCCCTTTAACCACTGGTTTAGAGGATGGTTAGATCGTAGGGCAGGGAGCTAGTTGCTCTCTCCGATTTCTCGGGAACGTGATGAGCGTATGGCCGAGGGCAGAGCTATACTTCTACGACAAATAAGGTTCTCGAAGGATTGATTACGAGAGACTGTCGAACCCAATTGATCCCAACATAAAAAGAGAAAACCTCCTCTTAAGAGATAATATATAGTAAATACAATACGTGTGTAAAATCAATTTTTTTAATATTTAATTGGCCAATGTAGTAATTAGTAAACTTTCCATTAATGGAACAGTAGGATTGAATGGGTACATTAATAATATATAATAAACATATACTAATTCTAATTCTATAAACCTCACTTTTATTGATGTTCTCAGGATGGAACTTTGGGTGGCACCTCTCCTACCCTTTAACCCGCCCCCCTTCCCCCCACTGATAAACCATAACTTAGGTATAGTCCAATTTTAATAAGAACAGTTTAGAAATTACAAACATATTTTTCTGTTGTCAACGTAGATAAAATAATTTTACCATATTCATAACATATTAGTATAAAGGTATTGTAAGGTATCAAACTTCTGTACTGGGGGGGTCCGGGGTTCAAGCCTTGGTCCCGGCACAGATTTATCTGATTGCCAAACCTTCCTTCACCTCTGACAAGACGTATATTAATCACAACTTGTGAATGTGAGGAATGCCAGGCCTCCACCGTGGTTCGGATTCCACTACGTTAAACTGTAGGTCCTCCATTTCATCTCACAATCACCCTACCATTACACATTAGCCTAAGTGCGTATAACCCGAACGGGTAGTTAGACGCGGTGCTAATAATAATAATAATAATAATATTAATAATAATAATAATAATAATAATAATCTAAAGGTATTGATCATATATATCAAAAGTGAGAAACGCAGATCACATGATTTGAATTATGAATATATTACAGCTGTTTTAATAACTCCTGTAACTGTTAAATAGTGTTATTAATATTAAAATGCTACTATAGTTAGCTAATATTCAACCAGGCATCACATTGAGGTGGGGTTTACTGTATTCGACATTGAAAAAGGGTTGGATCGAAATCAGTGAAACAGTTTAACCATGATTCATTTAAATAAAATTAAATTGAAAATAATGATTTTTAAATGGAAAAATTACTGAAATAATCCTAATTTCACTGTTTTCTTATGAACGCAGAAATCCGTATGTAAATGACATTTTTTGGTTCGAGCTTAGTCAAATATCCTGATTAATCTGTCGTAAATTGTGATCATAAGAGGAGCCTGCATTGTCATATTTCGAAAACTATTGACTTTATTTATTTGCATAGGAGCTTGAGCTAATATCAGCGGTTTGAAATAAAATATAAACTAGGCCTATACTTCTGAACATAGATAATCAATAAATGTATTCCTGAAACAAATTGGTGATGAAGATGGCATTAAAAAGTTAATGTTCAGAAGGATTTTCATACACACACTAATTTTGTTTTTAAGATTATAATTTTAAAGTAGTTTTAGCTGAAGCTTTTTTTTTTACCTTTTAGTAACTTAAAAAAACCTTACCAGGATTTGAAACAAAAAAAAACTTTTAAAATTATAAAGAAGGTCTTTATCGTTTCAAACGAACGCCATCGACGTTAAATAGATACGTCATTATTTTGTCGATGCGCGCTGAATTTCTGATTTTAATATATATACTGTGGAAGCAGCATTGACTTCATTTTATATTTTGAGAAACTGCGAGATATTGTAATTCCAAACACCAATACCTTACGGTGGGAATTTAGGGGATGCAAGAAAACGTCAGTATTTTTGCAGTTTTTATAGCAAAACTTTTTTTTTTTTTGCCAAAATAAATAATAAAAATATTTCTTTAACAGAAATATAAAGTTTAATTTTCTTCAATATGATGACCTCAACCGAAGTTTAATAGCTGTCAAAGGTGTCCTGGTATTTATTGAAAACTTTTTCTCTTAATTTGAAAAGTTTGTCATCTAATACCACTATGCTCATGACATATATTCAACAACTGTTGAGCATGTGAAGAAAATTAAACTATGTTTCTACCGGAGAAATATTTAATTTACCATGGCATTTCCCTTAACTCACGTTCTCTACAACATAATCCTGAACATAATCCTTTTAAATTAAGATAAAAAGTTCTGTTTAAAATCTGAAATATAAAATAAAATAAATACAAATATAAAAGAACAGTTGGGATCTATCAAGGCCGTAGCCAGCCAATAATTTCAGGGGGGGAGGGGGTGATGTCTGGTGGGCACATTCCCCAATTGCTGGAGGCTAGAA